>JANIJG010016123.1:2766-29683 GCA_024611175.1 Megaceryle torquata
AAGAAAAAAAAAAAAGACACAAAGCCAATTAAGACCCCACAGAATAAAAGGGGGAATCGGAAGGGGGAATCGGAAGGGGGATGAGATGAGAATGGAGGTGGAATTGGAAGATAAAGGAAGCCGGTAAAGACACCAAGAATAGAAAAAGGCTCAAAGTTTAAAGAGTTCAGCTCAGGTCTTAGGGACTGGGGTTTTTTTGTGTTTGGCTTTTTTTTTTTTTTAATAACCTGAACAGTGTAAAGGAAGAAGATGAAATGTGGAAGTGAAAAATATGACGTCTCTGAGAATCCAGGCAGCAGACTGATCTGTGTTTTAGAAAGCTGACAATATTAATAATGGGAAAAGAGTATTGTATGTGAAGAAGGGATGGATGATGAAGCTTTACTACATTGCTCGCTCACGTTCTTACTAAAGTCCACTTCCTCTTTATAGGCTCATGAGTTTGAAGTTACTATTGTGGAGAGAAAAATAGCATGGAATAATCCTTCAAAACTTAGATTCTTGGTTTGCTACTTTGTTTTGTCTCCCTTCTAGAATGTAAAGCAGGAATTGTCTTAATAGTCTCAACAGCATACAGTGCATAAAAAAGTCAATGCCACCTGAGTAAAATAAAATCAATTTTTTTTACACCCACACTTGATGTGTCTACTCAAACAGAGAATATGAGTAATGCAAGAAAGTTATCACCAGCCAAAGAATGCTTAATAGCTCATGTCATTAGTATTTGGCATGCTATTTTCATACCAGTATATGATACAGCTTAAAGCAGGCAGGAGGCAAACATAATCAGAGACAAATCTTGTCCCAAAGAAGTCACAGAAGGAGTCAAATCTACAGCAATGGTAAGACATATGATCTGAATTATGAAAGATCTCTCTGAGAGATGACAGGAGAAGAAGCTTGTGGTAGTAGTGTCAGAGTTGTGCCTGATGCCTGTGATCCTGCTGCAGCTCAGTTTGACCAGGGCTAAATTTCTTTTGGGAGTGTGGGACATCACAACACTGTGGAGCACCACTGGGAACATCTCACCCTGTCTCAGCTGCATGGGCAAGAGCTGCATTGGACTGGGAAAAAGGTACTCTTTCATGAGCTGGAGCACATAGCCATCCAGGAAGAGACGGAGAGGAGACTGAGTGGGACTTATGAATACAAAGGGACTGTGGCTGGCAGAGAGGCCATGCTGCAGCAACTGTGTAGGGACCATAATGCACCAATCTTAACCTCCTGCTCCAAAGGGACTGAGTGTAATGTGCAGCACAGGGGCTGGAGACCAGAAGGGGGGGCAAAGTCTTCCTCTAATTTAATTCGTTTGTTTTTCTTCCTAGTTTAGGAAACAAAAGTTAAAAATTAGTGTTAGTTGGTGATAAATTAAATTAAAATTCCTTGACAGAGAACTGTTTTGTTGTCCATGACACCTGCATGGACTTTGCCTCCTCAGCTTGCTCAGTGCTTGGGTGCATCGAAAATAGGGGTTTAAAGATGGCAAAGCTGAACTGGACCACTGATCTGTCCCTCTTGGCCAAGATCTTGCTACTTAAAACCGTTGATGACAAAAAATGCAGAGTGGTCTGTTGCTGAGCCTGTGATGGGGTAATCTTCTCCCAGGGAAAGTTTCTTAAACACTCACACTAAGGAATGCAGTGTCATCTTATTATAGGAATATGCAGGCAAGTGTAATGGCCTGAAGCAAGAGTGATCTATTTTATTGATCCCTCATGCACAGCTTTCACTCTGAAGAACATGTAAAGCAATAGGCTGTAATAGTCTGCTCTCAGCCTCCAGAGAGCAGGGAAAAGTCATTGTCAGGATTTATCTTTGGGAAGCAAAGAACTCATAACCAGCCCTGAGGGGGGAAAGGCAATCATACAAAGCCTATTGGTTACCTGATAATGAAAAAAATGATGTTCTAAAATGTGCCAAATAATAGTCTGTTTCATACTAACAATATTATTCACTGGGGATTATGTGAAGTTTGTCCTCATTAAGGTCAGAGAATGGCCTATTTTTTTGCATGTCTGAAGGCAGGGAAGATGGTCTTGAGCCTGCTGGCAGCCTGAAGAAGGAAAATATAACAGATGGAGGCTTGAGTTCAGCTCACAGACACCTCTGTCTACAATAAGGAGAGTGAGTGAGCTGGAGGCTGCATATTTGAAATGTGCCATGTTGTGGCTTGTTTTTACCTCTCTGAACCACAGCTGCCAGCTGTGCCAAAGAGCGGAGCTTGCGGAATGCATGGTAATAGTTTTCTGCTATGGTGCTCCCTCCAGCTTCCTGCAAAGCAGCTAAAGCTCATTCTCCTGTGCAGAAATACAGCACTGGGGCATCAGGTGTGCTGCACTACCTCTAGCCTCTAGATCCTGGCAATTTCTTTTCTGTGGAAGTCATAAAATTTCTTCTCCTTGATAGAAATATTTTTTTTTTTAAAGTGGCTTTGTAAATCTTTCTTTAAACTTCTATTGGTTTAAGAGATTTTAATTTTATGCCAGTAACACACTACAGTAGTAGTACAATAGTGCAGGGCAAAACAAGCTAAGCATCCCCAAATTTCCAATGAAAGGCATCGGGGAGGCAAACATTTACAAAGACTTAAGCATGTCCTTAGCAGATGCTCAGGAAGTGTCTGGTGAACATAGACCCAAAAGTGTATGTCCTAAGGTTGGGGCCTAATTCTGAAGCTTCTATTTAAGTGAACTGCACTTTTGGGCTTTTTGGAGGTTGATGAGTAACGTCCACAGAACTAGAGCCATTGTATGAGATTTCAGTAATGAATTAACTTTGGTTTGGTTGGTGGATAATCTAACTGCAGGAAACTGTTCTTCATGCAGCAAGTAAAGCTGTTAAGTCAGAATCTGCTTTATTTTTTTTCCCCTTCTTGTTATAGGATTTTATTTTTACTGGGGAGAATGGCATTCTTGTCACTGCCAACAACAGAAAATATTCCTAGTTTAATATGATTCTTCATTTTGTTTCCTTTTGTATCAACAGGGGAAGCTGGAGAAAAGGGGGAGAAAGGTGCCCCAGGTCGTCCAGGCAGAGTTGGGCCTCCAGGAGAAAAAGGTACCTTTGCTAAAGAAGACATTTTAAAAGTAATTTCTGACCCAATGCTGCCTTTTCTTGTGAGGTGGTGATGATGGGGATCCTCTCTCCCTTTGCTGGGTGACAAAACCATCATTGGACATTTTCATGCACTGTTGTGTTTTCATCCCAGTAGACAGTTTGGCCCCACACAGCTGCTCACTCACTTCCCCTCTCCAGTGGGATGGGTTTGAGAACTGGAAGGGTAAAAGTGAGAAATCTTGTGAGTTGAGGCAGAGACAGTTTGATAGGTAAAGCAAGAACTGCACACCCAAGCAAAGCAAATAAAAGAATTTATTGCTTCCTGTTAGCAGGTTCAACCATCTCCAGGACAGCAGGGCTCTCTCACCTGTAATGGTTACTTGGGAAGATAAATGCCATCACTACAAATACCCCCCACCCTCCCCGTTTTCCTTCTTCTGTCCCACTGATATATGCTGAGCATGATGTCATATTGTATGGGCTGTCCCTTTGATCAGCTGGAGTCAGCTGTCCCAGCTATGTCCCTTCCCAACTCCTTGTGCACCCCCAGCCTACTCACTGGTGTGGTGGTGTGAGAATCAGAAAAGGCCTTGACTCTATAAACACTGCTCAGCAATAGTGAAAACATCCCTGCGTCATCAACACTATTTTGGTCACAAATCCAAAATAAAGCCCCCTACTAGCTACTATGAAGAAAATTAACTCTGTTTGACTAACTGTTGCTTTCCAGTCAAAAAGATTTGGTTTTGGATAAAAAAATTCCTGATATTTTAGAAATGTGTCTGTGAGGAAAGGCATCATAATGTCGTCTTTATGATTTGCTTTATGAATGAAAACCTGTTATCAGATCAGAAGGAAAAAAAATGAGGTTCAGTTTTCTCGTTTCCTATTATTTGTAAATGTGAACACTCACAATACCTTAATTAGAACCATTGAGGGAAGGCAGTAAACCATAATAGGCAGAGATGGCCATGACTGATTTCAAGTTTTTTGGATCACAATTGAGTAGTATTTATGGAAACATGGTGATAATGCTGTTTGCATTGTAGTTCATATTTGGAGCTCTTGAGAGGAGTGGTGCTAATTAGCATTCAGTTATACAACTAAGAGAAACATGGCAATTCTGTTTTGCAGGAAAATCTGTCTTATCACATTTGTTTTTCTCCTGAAGCAAGGAGGAAATATGACCTTCAAAGGTTTTCCAGGAGATTCTGAAAAAAATCACAATAGGAGTACTCAAAAACTTTTATATCAAAATTAAACATTTGACCTTCTTGTTGTCAAAAAGATGCATTTAGGTTTTAGCGAACTGAATTTGCAAACTTCCTTTCAAAGTAGTCACAGTGGTAATTTATACTTCCTTATGATGATGCATGATCCATTATGAAGTTGTTTTTTTGCAATTACAGGAGTCTTCTACCTGCAGTTTTTCTTGGGACCAAAATCCATAGCTAGAACTCTTCCTCCTACAATGCACTGAAAAATTTATAACTCCCATGGGGGGGGTGTGTGTTCAGTCAGTGTATTTCCCTTATGGAGATGTACCCTTCAAGGACACTCTTACAAAAATACTGGAAACTAAAATTTCAACTCTTGCAAGGTAATGCAACATGAAGAGAAGTTGAAGTACCGCAGAATAGTTTAGGTTAAAAGATCATTAAAAGCTCATGTAGTTCAATTTCCTGCTTTTAACAGGACAAACTTCAAACTTAGATAGGGTTGCTCAGGGTCGTGTCCAGCCGAGTTTTGAAAATCTCCAAGGATGGAGATTCCACAACCTTTTTGATCAGTCTGTTCACCAGTGTCATTGTGAAAGATGTTTTTCTTTGGCTGACTAAAATTTTTCTTGTTGTAACTTGTGATTGTTGCTTCTTGTCCTTTTGTTTTGTGTTTCTGAAAAGGCTGCATCTTCTCTAAAAAACACTTGTAGGTAGTGGAAGACTGAAACTAGGTTCCGCCTTACCTTACTATGCTCCAAACTAAATAAAACCATCTTTGTCTGCTGGACTCCAGTTTGCTTCTCTTGTATAAGGGCCCAAAAATCTCTGAGTCCTTTTATGCAAAGGAGGTTTTTAGCCAGCCTCTGTCCAGCCTTCATCAAAATATCTCAGGTGAGGAACTTGGCGTCTGGCTGATTTAATGATATTTCTATAAAAAAAAATCCTGTAGTTTGTCAAACTCCTCCTAACTGTTAGTGATGCTCTCCAGAACACCAACCACTCCTGCCAGCATAAGGTTTCTTGCAGATTCACAGAGGAGCCTTCCACTACTTCTTCCCTCTCACTATTCCTTACCTGTACTGTCATTCATGTTGTCCTTCATACATCAAGCCGAGTTCAACTCCAGCTGAACTTTGGCCTTCCTCATCCCTGCATGCCTGAGGAATACTACTTTATTGCCTTTTGGTAGCCTGTCCTGGTATCCACCTCTTGCATGGTTCCTTTCTGCATTTGGTCTCAGTCAACAGTTCCCTGTTCAGCCAAGATGATCCGTGGTATCTCCTCATTTTCCTGCACATTGCAATGGATAGTTCTTATGATTTAAGGAAATTGTTCCTTAAGAACATCTCCTATTGTGCTGTCTTTCGTGTTTCTCTAGCTTGGAATTTTGTCAAGTCAATTAAAAATGTTTTGGGCCATCTGAAAAGTGGAAGTGCTCTTTTTCAGTCAGGCCAATCCTTGGTGTAACATTTCATTTATATATTTCATATGGCAAAATAGCATTTATTTGAAAATAATTCTTGTAAGGAATGCTTGATTAACTCAAATAATAGTTATAATTTTCCATTTTTCCATACCTCCAGAAGTATAAAATACTGATGAGACTGAAAGAAAAAACAGCGGAGTGAAAATTCACTTTAGGAAAACCTACTTGAAACAGAAAGGAGGTGAAAGAAAATTGAATATTAATGCATACTGTATCAGTATTTTTCCAGGCAGTGCTTTGAGGTTAAATACAGGCAAAATTTCTTACTGCTTCTAAAGCAACATATTTTTTTTCTGCTTTTCATTGTGCATCCAGATTTGACTTGCTGTGTGTATATCCCTAAAATACTTGGTAAACTGCTTTATTTTAGCACAGTTTATTTAAACTGCCTTATTTTAGCACAGTAAGAAATTTTTACAAACTCCTGTTTAAAATGAATTCTAATTAACTTTTTTCATTAATGCTGTACATTTTTTTTATATTTGCCTTTATCAGCTCCTTTCCACAAATGCTTCTTGAAAGAAAAATAAATTGATACCTTAAAAACAGTTTGGGCTATAAAATTTCAAATCATGCCAATCGTGCCAAATTTCATCATGGTACTATAGCCAATGTATTTTCTGAGTGTTGACTGGATAAGCAAACAGACTTCACAGATGTAATTTCTACAATATGGAAAAGAAAAAGAAGGATATCCCTCCTTGACCTAAAAAAAACCCCTTCCAGTCTCCTGACCTTTCAGTCTCTGGTTAACCTCCACAGACAGTGTGTAGTGCCCAGACCTGAAGTTAAGCTCATGCATAAATACTTTTCTAAACTCTTAAGCTGAATGAGAGTGACTCAAATGTATATTCTCTTTCAACAGGCCAAGGGTTTTCCCATTTGTTATCCAAAAACTTGAACTTTGAGCAAAAATAAAATATAACAATATTCTTGGGAAAAACCATGTGAGACATTAACACTGAAATATCCAGCACACTGATGTCTGTATCATATTTGGTTGTTCATTTCATTTATGAGGAGTGAGAACTGAGCATTATTTGTAAGTTGGTAATTCTTTCATTATGTTGCTTTCAGAAATAACCAGCTCATCATCTTTTTCCTGCACAGATTACCTAATATCCAATCCTGACCTACCATTGGCTTTGCTTTTTTGCTCTGCTTTAGAAGCCTTGATGGGCATACACCACTGATGTCCTTTAAAATGCTGCCTAAGTGTTTTAAAATCTCAGATGTCATAAAGCTTAGACCTGTGATCCAGCTACTTAACACAGTTTTGTGGATAATGGAAGATGGATAAAATTGTTGCTTCATTTTGCATTTGCCCCTTTCTAAGAGCACACATGGTTAATCACAGCAGCCCTGCTTCTGTGTGGTAGCCTGTTAAGCTGCAGTCACTGTGTTAATGTGTTTGACTCCCTGTATTTCTATCAAAGCCTGATAATTGTTTTCTTATTGGGTTTCCTTTACCGTTCCTTCTTTCCCGTTCCTACTTTTCAAGAAAGTTCATCCTAAGGAAATGTGCTTCATTTCTTTGAAATTCTTAGATATAGAATATCAATGAATAAAGTACAAAAAAATTGTTTTTCTTATAGTATACTTAATTATTTGATATTACAAAGTGATGAAAATGTTTTTGTCATATCCTTTCATCATGATATTTTCAGATTGTGTTAGTTCAGAAACTGATAAACACTAAAATGCTCTGGTGCCTGCCTGAAAAAATATGGTTCTGAGTGTCCTCATGTTTCAGGGTGACATCAGACATCCTGATGTCTTTGGGCACTGATTAAGGTTAAATTCCACTTACTTTCCTCATTGATTGTAATTAATTGTATAGGTCAATTATGATGCATAGCATGTCAGCAGAATATAAAACTCTGTTGGCCTTATGTAAAACATAAAGCATTGGATTCAGTACAATGGCTGATTCAGATGAAAGTAGTGAGCACTGTGGTGTAAGTTTGGGGATGTGAAGTTAACTTTCCCCACTTTCACTGATTGCTGTATTGTGCACTCTAATATTGGGAGTGAACTCAATTATTCAACTGAGTCATGATCCAATCTCTGAGGCCATAACTTTCATGTTGTCCTGGTTTGAGTTAGGACAGAACAATTCTTTTCAGTGGTTTTACTTTTCATCACAGTTCTTCTAACTAACTGCACTTCCTGAAGTTAACAGTATGTTTTTGCAGACAGTGACTGATTCTAGCAGTGATAACACCCGATGTTTAGAGTTGCTACCAAGAATTGATGTGCAGACCAATGTCGCTGCTGGATCTTGTGTACCATGTTGGGGGTGTAGAAAGTTAAAGGCTGTAGCTGCAGGGAGGAGAGGACAGGACAAGTGACCCTAAATTGACCAATGAGGTATTTGGTTGCATATTCTTCATATTTGATATAAAGCTGAGGGATCATGAGGATCAAACTCTCTTCTTCAATGGCTGACATTTGAGAAGGACTCTCTTCTGCCTTCAATCCTAATCTCCGTGTTCCTGAATCCAGTTCCAGAATCCAGCTCCTGAATCTGATTCCTGCCTGCTACTGAGTCCAGTCTGGAATGTCTCCAGTGCCTTCTCCACATCATCATTGGTCATGGTGATGCAATTGCCATCAAAGGGTCTGGGTTCAATACTGGTTTTGTATATATTTGTATATGTTCATTATTATTATTATTTTAATTAAAACTGTTGCAGTTTCCTTTTCTAATTGGTAAGTCTCTCTCCCTTACTCCCTTTCTTTTCCCCTCTGGGAAGGGAGAGGAGTTAACAGAGAGCATCTGTTATAGGTCTAGTGGGTGGCTCTGACACTAAACCTTGAGATATGTATACAAATTCCACACAGACATTTCAGCAACACTACAGTACTGTGAATACTTCCAGAATAGCATGGATTCTGCTTATGGCAATCAAAATGAGGAGGAGGAGGTGAATTTACTATTGGTATGCAGGGTGAATTTACTGTTGTTAATCAAAGGAACAGCACACTAAAAATGTGTTATTCAAGACATTTTCATTTTCTCAGAGCCATAACAATTTGTAAATATATTATTTGAGTATTTTAATTTCAGCCTTTATACATTGTAATTCATTTATACTTCATTATAATTGTATGTGAAGCAGAGTCACATACCAATTCTTGGATGTGGAACTCTGCTGAAACTCTACCTTTGCAGTGTTAGCACAATGATTTTGATTTTTGCCAGCTAACGCTTTCCCAGGCAATTCTTTGGCACATTTTGGGAGCTAACATGATGAGCAGCTTGCAAACGATTATTCTGGTTTGAATAGTAAGGCAATTTAATATTGTGGGGTGTACCATTCTCAGCCACCTGGTTCCCACTGCCAGGGAACAGTCCCAGGCATTTAGTTTACTAGTACAGACATAGCCTCTTAAGTATGAGGGAAGACTCATTAATTTAACTGGATTGGAGCCAGAGTGCTCAGTCATTTGTATAATCAAATTCTAAAGAGAGGTAATAATATCTTAATTTATATTTTAGTATTACTGATTGCTCATTAATATGTAATCAATCAATCCTTTATATTTCTGAGTCAACTTTTACATTAATTTATTGCTCACTAAGGAGTGCTGCAGGCAGGATTCCATGTAAAAGTCCTGACTTTCACAGTTGTGGATTCACAAAGTGGGTATCAGGTTCAAAATTGTCTTTCATTTCCACCTGAAGTCAATAGAATTTTAAGAAAATCTGTGATAAACTGAGTGGACAAAAAGGTGGCAGATGGCCTTCAGTATAAATAAATATATTGCCTAGGAACATTAGGGATGTATAATTTAATCTATACTTCCATGATGCCAAAAGCCAAGACTGTCTCTTAAAACTCAAGAACCGCTCTGAAGTCATTAACAGCAGCACTAAAGCAAACAAAACACTGCCCATCATCAGAAAAGATACCAAGGACAAAACAGGAAGCTTGTTTTTTGCAGCTGATTTTGCTATGGATAAAAGCCTGACCTGCTCTGTCTTAACTAATGACTGTGGTTATGGCCCCTGTCTCTCAAGAAGGACATGAGAGGTTGGAGAGGTGCACCAAGACTGTGAAGAAGATGGAGGAGCTTCCTCATAAGAAGAAACTGGACAGCTTGAGACTCTTGCATCAGTATAGAGTAATTTGAAGAGATTATGATTGAGGCTGCAGTATCCTCAGATGCCATCATACTTGAACTAGGAGACATTCACTAAAACTGCTGAGGGACTGATTCAGCAACTCCATCTGTAATGGACTGCAGGTAGTGGCTGGGGTTGTATGGTCTCCCTGTATCACACCTTCTGCTGTCACTGTAGGAATCAAAGTCTTGGGCTAGAGGGACCACTGGTCTGAACAAGCTTATGTTGTTAACAAAATTCTGGGAAGATATATGTTTTGTAAGGGCAGTTATTTGTGGGTTTGTGCATTTGAATAGAAACTCCCCCATTCAGGAATGGACCATATGATTTCCATTTCTTTTGTTTTGAATGGACTTGAAAATCCTTTAACTTTCCTGCTGCCTTCTGAAATGTGAATTTTTTCTTACTATCTTTAGTTTCCTTTGCAAATTTTATAGCCTTTCTGGTTTCTAGTCAGTATGGATTGATACTGGTTTCCTCTTTTATTTTTCCTGTTTGTTATGCAAAGCTTTTAAAGTTTCACTTTGTCATCAAGATAGTTGTCTAATATGATAGGGGTGGATCACTGCTGATAGGTGTCTATTCCTCCATTGCCTACCAAGGGAGCTTAGATAAATAGCTTAGGCTGAAAACTTAACTTTAAGGATGCTAATGCTAAGTGAAATTTATTTGCCCCCAACTACATAAAATGCCATTTGGGATTATCCATTTTTTGTTCATATAAGATGTAACTCTGTTGTAACCACTGTTCCCTAGCTAATCAGTGATGTGGATAATTTAGGTTATTTAGTGAAAAGCAGTACCATAGTCTATTGGTGTATTCAGAATCTTCTGATTCCCAGTTGCCAATAGTTTTACAAAGTGAAGTGTCCTGACTGTAGATAACTACCATACCATTACATCATTATATCCTTTAAAAATGCTGTTCTCATTCAAATCAGGCTAAATATTTTCTTTGGGAATACTGACTGTTGCAAGAATAACGAGGTACACTGTGAGAAAGACATTATAATCTTGGTATATATCTCACATTCATTTTCTAAGTAACTTCTGAAGACTGCTGTCAAATATGTCACTAGAGTCAAGAGGCCTTTGGTCATGTGTGGTACACTTCTGCTTTTGTTGGTAGGTAGGTGTCTATGATGTCCACTATGTCAAATCATGAAGAATTTCTCTCTGATTTGTCCTAAAATCCTTAAGTTTGGGAAGTAGACTACTGCTCTCTTCCCTTTGACTCAATTCAATTTTTTTGTGACATTGTGAATTTGTGTTTCTGCTGTATTTGTCTTTTGACACCTTTAAAATTTTTTTTTTTCTTTTAAGTAGTTTTATATCTTCTTGTCTGTTCCAATTAATCCTATCTGAAGAGATTGGCCACCCTGTATGAAGACCTCCATTTACAATGTTGCACAGAGCCAAAGCCCTCATTTTTTTTCACTGGTTGTGCAGCCCACAATTCATCTGTTATTTTATTTCTTCTCTTCTTTGTGGTCCTGAAAAGGCCCCCAAGAAGATCATTTAGAGTTTGGTTCTCTTCACTTCCTTCCAAAATCCTTTAAGTCTACTATAATTGGTTCCAGTGTATACCACCTTCTTCTGACAGATGACAAATGACTGACTTCATATTCTCCATTCAAACTTTCTGTTAGATTTCCTACTTTTGGTCTATGGAGACTTAATTTCTTTCATTGTCCTCATTTCCTTCCAGCTCTCACTTCCTGATTTCATTAAGACACTTTAGATTGCATTTTTTTTTTTTTTTTTGCCATCATAGGACCATTAAAAAGGACTTTACGAAAGGTATTAAAAATTTTGAAACCCTCAAGGCAGATGGATCTCTCTTGAAACCTTGTGATTTATTCTGCAGAAGAAGCAGAATAAGCAAGCCCCTGGAGTAGTAGGAGTAAGAGAAAACCAAATCCAAACAGTTCTTTTAATGAGCACAGGAGACTTAATGCATGTCTTCATTGTTTGAGATAACACACTTTTACTTCTGAGCAGATCACATAGCTTTTACTGGCTATTACTGAGAAGTAGTTCATTTTCTGGGCAGTATTTATAAGAAAGAAAGTGGAGTAATTTTAGAAATTTTATTTTTTTTATACATTAGATCTATGCATTTATTTAATTTCACGTGTAGCAGCCTGAAGAGAGAAAGCATTCAAACATCTGACAATCTCTTACAGTAATCCCAGTTCATAAATATCCAAAGCAAGAAAGGTCACTTTCAGAGCAACTTGATAAACTCGTTACAAGCTTATACTTTATTTCAAGGATACATATATTGGATAAATATCCAATGGTAACATCGGTACCTTTGTAACTTGCACAGCCCAATGGATTGCATCTTTAAGGCATCTGCTCTGAAAGTGAAGCTATATTCCAGAAAGTAGATCTTCAGCTGGCTCAGCAGATTACTTCCATTCTTCCTGTAGGAATATGTAGCATAAGCAAAAAAGAATTTATTCCATGTCCTGTACGGACTGAATTTGATCCTTGTTGGATACAAAGGAAAAACATTGACTTGCCAGTAATTAATTAGACCATCAAGACCAGTTTATTTCTGTTCAGAGTCAATGATTTCTTCCTGACTCATGCCATCAAGTGACAATTGCTTGAGACTTCCTGGAGTAAGACAGAAGCTTAGCCCAGTGGTAATCATCATGTGTTCTGAAACTTGTTACTGATTACACTTTTAAGATAAAGGTAACAATGAAGTGGGTCATTAAATTATCCAGCTTTTAAGAAGATATAGAGGAAATATGTAACTGTCTGTCCAGTTGAAGTACCAACAGAGGGCAACAGATTTTCAGTTGTCATAGATCCACAGCTGAGGTTGAGCTATTACAATTTACAGTTCAGTTGATGGATCCCTGTGGTAGATTTTCCTCCTAACTTGTCTCATTGATTCCCTACTCTTGTGTAGCCAAACAGTGCATAACAGACGTTGCTTTGAGGAAAGAAACAGTATTTCCAATAATCATTGAAAAAACTGCATCAGACTTTCCTAAAGCAGTTTCAGTCTTGGGTTTTTGCAGGATGAGAGCCTCAGAAAGCATTTGTCTTCTTGGCCCTGTAGTCCTTCCATACCTGTTCTCCATTAATACTGTGTGGTACACTGGGAAACCCATCTCATATGATGTAGCTGTGCAGCTGTGCTACCTCCAGACCACATTCCTCCTAGAAATCATGTTACAAAGAGGCCTAAATCTGATGGCAGAGCATTGGTTTGCTCAGGTATTGCATGCAGGAAAGGGTATCACCAATGTACACTGAGATGCAGTATTATTTCCTGAGGCTTCTCAGGACGTAGGAACTGCAGCATCAGGCGAATTGTGCAACATTTGCTACATAGTGAGTGTAACATAATGACAGGTTTAATTTCATAGGTCTCAGAAAGTCTACCTAAAATAAATCAGGGAATGCTCTCTAAACAATGCCAACACAAAAGTATCATTTAGAAATAATAGTCTGACAAGCTTAAAATATGTAGAGTTTATTGACTATGAACATCTTGGTTTAAACCAAAACCTTCAGTCATGTGTAAGCCTGCTGTATTTACTTTATTAGATGACTAAAACTTATTATTTTCAACTGTAGATGAACTCCATAGACATGGGGTTGAAGAAGGCTTTGCTGTTACAGGCTAAAGTTCTTCTCTCAAATTCATACCATTAAGATAATTATTTTTCATAATGTTTGAGAAATACCATCCAGAAAAAAATGTATAATGCTACAGGCATGTTTTATCTGTCCTTTGAGGGACCTCATATCAATACTTGGCTTGTGGCACACATTTCATCAGTAACAGTGCTTCAGCTTGGTTTGTGAAGAAAGTAATGGCAAAGAACCTGCCTGTTCCAGTGAAAATCCTGTTTTTCCTGGGTACTTTCTAATATTCACTTTACATCACACAGGCCAGTAGAACTAATAGGAAAGAGGTCAAAGTCAGACAAATCTGAATCAAGCTGTCTTACATTAGATTTCTGGGTATGCCTCATGGACACATACAGGTGGCAGTGGCTGGTTCATGCAGATTTATTGACAATTTCAATTGACCTTAAAGTGTTGTGGTTTTGTTTTGTTTTGGGTTTTTTTTTGTTGTTGTTGTTATTGTTGTTTTTGTTTGTTTGGTTGGTTGGTTTGTTTTGTTTTGTAAAAACACAGCTGAGGAAATTGATTTTTTCTTTTAGCAGCTCCTTTGCCACAACTTGACTTTGAAGTATTCTGTAGAGCTGTCTTTAAAATTAGTAATATTCATTGCTGGTTTGAGTCAGACTTTGTATAGGTGTGTGTCTGTGTATATATATATGTCTGTCTGTGTAAGATTTAATTTTATTTTCATTATTTGTTAATGTCATCTTCAAGTGAAAGAACAAAGAATGAGGATGTGACTGCTTCCTTGGTGTTTATATTGTATAAAGCCCAAATTCAGCCCTCAATTACAGTGAAGCTGCTGTATTAGATGAAACTATCAGTTGTGCTTGGATCCTTTAAGTCGTCTCAACTCCATGATAGTTTTGATCATCTGATCCATATTTGGATGCAATGCCCCACCATTTTCAGCATAATTCTGACATGATCATCTGAAAGAAGTTTGCAAAAGATTTTCCAGTGGCTCTCAGCTAAGATTTGTTTCCATTTACACTTGTGTGCTCTTTTAATGTCAATTGCTTTGCAAAGGTTAAATCACTGTCTAGGTTCTTATGTGTAAGTTCTTCACAAAGAGTGAGAGAGCTGGACCTCTGGAGTTCAATGAATATTGGAGATATAGTGTGGCTTATTCTCATTGAAAAAACAGGTATTGCAAGTATGCTAGAATCTGAATGAATCGGACTACTTTGTAACCTTGTGTCTTTTATCTCTCTGGTATGTACAGGAGAAATGGGGGACAAAGGACAGAAAGGCAGCATGGGACGTCATGGAAAAATTGGTCCTATTGGTTCAAAAGGTATGCTTAGTTGTTGTTACTACATCTGTTTTTCAGATTAAAAATCTGTGATCATTTATGTTTGAGAAAAACTTTTGGGCTTGAAAAACATCCGAATTTACTATAATAGGGAGTTTCTCACACTGTAGTCAGCCAGAGGACTGAGACCTCAGCCAGTTACTGCTGTCACTCTGACAGCAGTATATTTAACCTTAAAGCAGGGTTTAAGGTTAAACCCTGGCTTAAGGCTAAATAAAGAGTTTTGTTCACCATCACACATCTGTGGACAGTTAAGAGGAACAAATGGGAAGATACACTGAATTTTGGCAGACTTTTAAGAGCCAGGAGACTTGAATTCTAATCTTGCCTAACCCATAGACTTCCTATGTGACTTTAAGTCATTTGCACCAATGTTTACTTAAGCGTCTAGATTGTGAATCTAGATTTAGGCACCAGTGTAGTGTATCCAGCCCTTTTCTGTCTACAGCATCTGAATGTATTGGTTCTGTAAGTTCATGAATGTAAAAAAATGGACAGTAGTACATATTCTTTGTGTTCAAGTTTCATAGCTTTGGCTGGCCTTTGCTGTGGAATGACTAGGACAAAAATAATACTTCTTTTTGCTTGTGCGTACGTCTACTTTTCACATTTGAATGTTACTAATGAAAAAAACAAACAAGTGCTAAACGAACTGTTCACCAAAAAAAACCTGCCTTGAATTTATATTCTTTTTCATGTCTTTAGGTGAAAAAGGAGATAATGGTGACATAGGACCACCAGGTCCTAATGGTGACCCAGGTAATCCATGACACACCTAGTGTATGTGAAGGACTTCAGAAGATGCACCAGAAATACATGTCTGTTTACATACTGGGGGAAATAATGAGAAATTAAATATTTGCATAGGCACTGTAATATTTCACTGTGATATTTTCAAATTACTTAAAATTATTGAAACTGCCATAGTTGCTGGACTTGAAGTGTATTTGTTGAAACAATGACTCAGAGCTCCTTAGAGGTGCAATAGCTTCAGAAAACTAGTGGGTTCTGAAGTGCAACTGCCTGTATCATTTATCACCAGTGCAAAGGGATATATATCTCTGCATATCCCACCCTGGCTTCCAGCCAGCACAAAGGGGCAGGGTGGAAGCTCCTACCCCTACATCAACTATTGTTATAGGAGCAGGAAACTACCAGGAACACAGATCTTCCAGCGAAAAAGGTGAAAGCCTGGCATAAGAAGTGTAAGCCTTACCAAAGTGGCAGATTCATGTTTTACCTAATTTGTCCTTTTCTGGCAGGGTGCACTAGAGGTGCACCAATTAGTTTTCTCATGAGAACATAATTTGTCACCTAGTCATTGAGCACAGTTTTGCAGTGTAAGGACCTTGTTCTTAGACTGATTTAGATACCTAAGTTGAGTAATTGGGTAGTCAAATTCAGATTTGAATAATTACACACAGAACTGAAAACTGTAATTGATCCTCATTTTGAGATTTGATCTCATAGATGTAACAATTATCCTTTTATTATTCTGATTCAGATTATCTTTGTCAAACCAACATCAATTTGGGTTAATAGATAGTTTTCTATGGTCTTATTTTATTGGAAGAAGTACTGTACTTTCAAAAGTACAGAACTACGTTTTGCAGGTAATTATGTGCATTACATGGTTGGAACATTAGCCTTTTGGATCTGCCGTGTTATGTTCCTTGTGAGGAACAAGTGAATAATGCAGTGTGCAGAATTTTGCTGTGGAAAAAGTGCTCCTTGGAGAAGACTAAAGAGAATAATTTTACTCAAAATGGGAATTTTTGACATATGTTTTTAGTTAAAAAAAAAATTGTATTATTATTTTTTTTTTAATGGGAATATCTCTCTAACACCCATGAGAACTATATGATGGTGCAGGGTAGTGAAGGCTCTAGGTTTTTCTCTTCAGGACTACCAGGCTGGGCCTTTTCATAGAATTGTTTAGATAATTATTGAAATTAGAAGCTTGTTGATTTTAGTGTATCTGTGTCATTTCACAGGCATCCCCTGTGAGTGCAGCCAGCTAAGGAAGGCTATTGGTGAAATGGATATCCAAGTGGCCCAGCTGACAACAGAGCTAAAATTCATAAAAAATGGTAGGTTAATTTTATACAAATATTTTCCTTTCTTGTTGCCTCATTTTACTGGTGCAATTGCTCGTAGAGAGTGGCACCGTTCCACATCTGATCTGTGAAAATATTTTGGGGTGTACAGTAACTTGGTTTATAGAAATGCGAGTGCTCACTTTTCAGCACTGCCCTCCCCCGCAGCTGTTGCTGGTGTGCGTGAGACAGATAATAAGATATATCTGCTCGTGAAGGAAGAGAAGAGATACAAGGAAGCCCAGCTCTACTGCCATGGAAGAGGAGGGACACTCAGCATGCCCAAGGATGAGACTGCCAACAATCTGATTGCCTCGTACATCAACCAAGCTGGGCTCACCAGAGTTTTCATTGGAATTAATGACCTAGAGAAAGAAGGAAATTTTGTCTATTCTGACCGATCGCCCATGCAGACCTTCAACAAATGGCGCAGTGGGGAGCCCAACAATGCATATGACGAGGAGGACTGCGTGGAAATGGTGGCATCTGGAGGGTGGAATGATGTTGCATGTCATATTACCATGTATTTTGTGTGTGAATTTGACAAAGAAAATGTCTAAGCTTGTCTGCTCTTTCTTTATCTTAAGAAAAGTTTCTAAGTTGATTGTACAAGTTACCCCATGTTTATAGGTACAAGTGATATTTTGCAGTATGTGGCATCAGTTTTGTACAGCTGTAAATAAAATTTAGGTATTTCAAATATCAGTATTTACCCTTCAGAAGGGAAGAGCAGTGATAAGGCATAGCTTGTTTTTTTTTTTTTCTGTAGGGAAAAAAAAAAAATTTAGATAAAAATGTGGTTTGGGGCTAAATTATGTCCTCACAACAGTTAACAAGTGTGATTGCATGATTGTAAGGGAAGGCAGAGTTTAGTGTCTAGTTGTTAGATTGATTATTTCTGAAGAAATAGTAAATTCTTGATATTCTTTCATCTTAGCAAAATTCATAGTTATAAATGCTAATTGCTTGTAGTGCTACAGGGATATTTCATCAAGAAGGCGAATATTTTGTATACTCCAGTTAATAAGTACAAATATTACTGTAAGCTTTTTGGATGTGAAAGTTTTGCATTAAAAAAAACCCCAAAAACCCAAAAACCAACCCCCCCCCCCCCCAAACAGGCAAAGAAAACAAAAAAAACAGGAGTTCTACCAATGTTGTAATGTTTCTTTATTAAACTGTTCACAGATATATGACAAGGAGGCACTTAAGTAAACTGAATTTCAGTGCTGAGGGAGGACAAAGTTCTTGTAATTTAGTACCAAAATAGCGATCCCAGCCAGACAGGTGTTTTGGGTTGGCTAAAGGTAAAAGTAAGATTTTGGGTTTCTGCATTCTTTAGTTGAGAGTGGTTCAGTTCATGAACTATTTCAGACTTCAAATAATTTCTTCAAGGTAATGCATTTCACTTTTGTATAAGATGTTCTTGGTGCATCTTGTTACAAAATGAACAAAATACCAGCCCTTCACCATTTAAGGCAGATGAACCTCATACAAGTGGTTTGACTAGTAATTCCTTTTAGTAGGAAAACAGATTACACATTTACTCAGATTGTAAGGATGACTCCTTGAAAAGCAGCAAAAATTTCCCATTTTTTCTCTATTATGTATATAGCAGAAATAAGTAATTTTGCAGAAATAATTTATGTATTCAATTTACAATTGCATGTGATGGAAAATGTGATGTATATTTAAAAAAACCCAACAACATAATTGCACAAAGGAAATGGTGAATCACTTTGGATCTTCCAAGGGCCAGTTGCATGATACCTCATCTTGCTCTTAGGCACAGAAAGATGACTGCCAAATCCCTGTGTTTTTTTATTAATACCTGTCACAGTGTTTTAAAATTATTTTTAAGGAGAAGTGATCATTTATATAGCATAGTAAGCAAAATACTTATTTGATCATTATGGGATATTGGTCTACAGGATATCCAGAGTGGATGTGGCATGTGGTCCCTGAGATTTCCCTAAGGCAGGACAAGACGAGCTCATACCAACTCTGCAGTGCTGTGGTGTATGAACAGCCCATGACTATACAGTTCTGTTCACATCCACAGACTCTGACAGTATTTGATGCGATGCTATTATTATACACATAAGAAAACAAACCATTTTGTTTGTTATATTTACTCTGTGAATTTTAATCCATTATATATATATTTAACTATCAGTTTTGAAGATCAGTAGCAAATTTCTGTATTTGAATACAGCCCAGCTCTAGAGAAGTCACTCTAAGAAATGAACAGTGCTTTGATTGCTTTACTTTCTTGTTAAAAAAAAGATAGGTATGATTCCTACATGTCAGGTGTTCTTCCAACTCTCTATTGAAATCTATTCAGTAATGTGAATATGGTTCTTCTCTAATATTCAACGACTCTGAAGAATTTGCAGGGTGCTAACAATTCCAGAGGAGCAATTTGTTTGTTTAGAACAATGCCTTTAGAGTATCATGATTGTTTCCTGCCTGCTATAGAAATCCTCAGAGACCATTTAAATCTCTCAACATACTTCTGTCAAATCATTGTAGCTATATTAAAACAGTCCAAACCTGAATTACAGATATCTGGATCTCCCTCATTATTTATGTGCTGAAGTTGCTAACTGTTTATTTTTCACCAGGTTTTGAAAACCTCTGTTGTAATGCTCGATTTCCTCAGATGCATGAAAAGAGGGCTTTTGAGGAGGTGGGAATCTTGTTCAGATGCCAAATGCTTCTATTTTAGCTGGACATCACACCACATTCATAAATATTACCCTCATGTGCGAAGCATTTAAGCAGTCTCAATTTCTATTAAAATTTAAGAAGAAAAATAAAGGCAATAGAAAAAACATCTGTTTTCCCCAGTTTTCCTGTTCTTTAGGATATATTTTTGTGGCTTTTGATAAAGAGATAGACAGAAAACTAGTTGTATTGTCAGAGCCCTTTACCTTGGCTGTATTAGTCCTTATTATCCACTTGGGTAAAGGGAACAAGGCTAGTGTGTAAGGTCTCTTGCTGTCCTGCAAGAAGCAAAGACTGCAAATCTGATATTTACACCTAGGAGGAACTGGACAAAAAACAATGGATGGATTGGAAATAAATGAGCCCTTGATCATTTCACCCTTGAGTTGCTGACCCCTATAGGTGGACCCTTGCTGGAGGCAGAAGTAAATGTTGCATGTAGTGCTCAGCCTGCACGAAGCCTGTTGACATGCATGGTAAGATTTCCATTACTCTCAGCAGGATCTGGAGCTACTGTTTTAAGAAAAAATCAAATGATAAATTAATTTTATTTGGGGTATTTTCCATGCGCATTAAAACCTGTGTTGTAATATCATTAGTCTGTATGGCTTTACAGAAGGCTTTGGAACATGTCTGTCTGGCAAGAGTGAACTGAGGTTTCTCAGGCTGTTCTGATGTATTTTACTTTTTATGGATGATTTTTCATCATAAATATTTCCCCATAGCCCTTATTTATGGTATTCTTAATTAAGGGGCATGTTGTGGCAATTTAAGAAGGCAACAATAACAATTTTTTTTTTTTTTTATAAAGTCACCCATTCATGCTCTTGAATGACTTCTTCACATAAAGTGCATGTTTCATTCAACTATATTCTGTAACAGTAGCTGCTAAGGCTGTGTTTTTGCATTACTGATGTTAGGGCCAGACTTGCATCCCCTTTCTAGGAGAGGACTTGGCAAGGGTAAAGCATTTATCTGGCTCAGTCCAAGGGGAGCTCCGTTGCTGGTGAGAGCCCTGCATTACTGTGGATGTTCTGGGGCATCACTGGATCACCTTGATTGCCACCTGGACTTGTGCCACTCTGCATCCTGGCTCCTTGATGTAGGGTGCTGCTCTCACCTGCCTTGTTATCCTGTTCAGCTCTGATTTGCCATCCCTCCTGGACCAGCTGGCCCTTGCTTTGCCCTGACAACTGACTTGATTATCCCTGAAAATATGGTTTTCTGACAGGTTGTAGGTTAACAGCAGAACTCCTCCTTGGCTGTGAGCTTTAAACTGTCTTATGTCACAGAGAAGAACTGTAAATATTAATATTTATACATGGGATATAAAGCATCCTTATTCATATAAATAAAATGCAGTGCTTCATTTTTCATAAGCTTGGGAAATGCCAGTTCAAATATGCACTGCAAAATAGCAGATGGTTGGACTTTTTTGTTACAGTTTTTGATGAAAAGTGAAATAAGATTAAATTAAAACAATTTTTATTGTAAAATATGATGAATGTTCAGAACAGACAAAGTAGTTTTGAAGTAGACTTTTTTCAAGATGTTTCCTTTTGGAATTTAATTTCTGAGTTCTGAGAGGTTTCCTTTGTTCTTTGTTGTTGTTGACAGTTGGATGCGGTGATCTTCGAGATCTTTTCCAATGGTGACAATTCTGTGGGTTTGTGATTTGGACCCAGGAAGGGATTTGATTATATTTTTTGTTACACCATGTCAGTAACAGTATTTAGTATAATGCCTGAAATATTTTACTGTATCTTTTACATCCTAATTTCCAATGGGAACAAGTTACCTTCTTGAGAGTTCTGTTATTTACCATACTGAAAGAGTCTGACACTTGAATTGGTTTCTACTTGGGACTGCTATGACTCTCTAAACAGTCTGAATACAAAGCAATAGATAGTTCATTAAGTAGAAGATATTCCTACTGATTATGAAAATTATTATTTTAAGTGTTATGCTATACAACTAGCAGCTTATACATTATTATGTGTCTAGTCATTAAGAGAAAACAAATACAAGCATTTTAAAATATGAAAATCCTACAAACATACTTTCATCCTGAATTAAACCAAAATGATGTCAAAGTAACTAAATTTCCAGTAAAGCAGAAATTCAAGATTTCCCCTAGGTCTATATTCAAATCTGTTTTTTATGGGAAACTCAGTGACTTGTGATGCTGGTGGCATCAAATTCTAGAGTAGATAATTAGCCTATATGCAGACACATTGTATGTGACCCTACCCCTTGCACTTTCTGGACTACTTCCCCTTAGCCTTTATTTTCAAGCATTCTGATCACTTAGCTGTGTATGTAAATATGTGCACGCGTTTGTTCCAAAGGTCAATCTCTTTTCACTGGAGATTCTGGATTTCAGTTTTTGGCTTGCGCTGTCATGCCAACAGGTCTACATCACTCAACCTGTCTGCCAGATTATGAATCAAGAGATGGGTTTTTTGTCCACCACAGGGAGATGAAGATACTCTGTGAAGTAAAAGTGTTTGTGAAACCACCTGTGATGTGAGCTGTGTTGTGCAAGACTGGAGCCAGCTGCTCTCCCATTCCCTGGGATCTGTATTCCTGGCTGGGAAGAAGCAGTCCAGCCTACTGGGAGGAGAACTGATCTTGTTATTGTGGGTAAAAAGAAACCAGAGTCTTAAGATTTAGTTAGTGAAAAAAATGTGCAATGGAGGGTTTTGACTATTTACTTTACAGAGTAGCTGAGAGAGAGAACAGTTTGTTTTTAATTTTGCTGTGTTAGGAGAATACAAACTATGTGAATTGGGAGAGAAAGGGTTTGTGGAGATGATGACAGCTGTGTGCTCAAGGTGTTTTTTGCATGCATGTCTCCTCCTAGCCAGAAGCTTTTCAATTGGATGAGGAGAGGAGACCTCTCAAGAGAGAGATCATGAAATGGAAAAGGTGGGAGAAGTGGCAAACTGGCAGTGAGTGGGATGCCCATGAGGCGGAATGTAAATGTTACCTCAGCCATTCTCCTGCTTCCTGCTAGGGAAGTGTAATTATCTTGCCCTTTCCATCAAAATGTCTCACTACAGCTCTGGATGGGTAGCTACAAAAATAGAGGGTGGTTACCAATTTAGTGTAATGTCTGCGTCTAAATAAAGCCCAGTTTGTGTCTATGGCCAGATAATAGCATCCACTACCCTTTGGGTATATTACTGTATGAAATCACTGGGGATATAATTAAGCACTGCTATTCAAGGCTAGCTATGTAGTATCAATGAGTTTCTCTATATTCTGTATATAAAAGTCTGAATACTGCCAAGAATTCAGCAATGGAAGGTCTGTTGTGCAGCCTGTTGTGATACATGTGTTACCATACTATCATCTAGTGGCTGTAAGAGGCAAACTGGTGAAGCTGAGCAGTAGTTTGCTTCTGCTTGCATCAGAGTTACCATGCTATTGAGTGCAGCCACTAATGTGGTATTGAAAAACTGATTTCCTAGCTCTGAGGTCTTTAGTCAGCTTTCTTCTCTTCTTTGTGAAAAGATTAGTTTGATTTATAACAAAGAGACGTGCATTGATTTTAAGTCCAATGCCCAGGTGGCCCAGTTTTGACTAAGAAGTGAGAAGTGTGCCCAAATGAGTTCAATTATCATAACTTGGAGTTAAGAAAAAGAAAACAAGTCAAGCTGTGCTCTGCAGGCCAGCATCTAAATTGCAGGTGCAGATCTTCACCTGGCAGCAATCAACTTCAGTGAAGCCAAATTGATTTATACCTGCTGAGGATGTGGCACAGTATCTTCATAAATTCTACACTCATGCTTATTTCAGAAGGATAGAGAGAAAGGGGTATTTTGATGTTTATAATTTATTCTGACCACTGTTATTCAAAGTCTGAGCCGGTGTAATGGATACATCTCTCATGCAAATTTCTGGGCTATAGCCAGTTGTGACACAAATATTGAATATAAAAGAGTTGAAGTAGATGTATATTGTGAAACTTTACCCTTGAAAGTACAAAAGGGATATGACACAGAACACAAAGAAGCAGTAAAAGCATTCAACATAAAGAATAAGCCCTCTATCATTTTATAGTCCTCTATGAAAATTAAACCTTTGCTTTTTGCCATACTCAACATTAATTCTTAGGAGTAGACGGGTGCCATCTAGTGAAGAAAAGATTTGTTGCATATCTAAAGAGCCACAAATTCAATGTTGATCCTGCTTCTTTCTCTAGTATGATTGCAATGACAAGGACAGATTAAAAGTTTGCTGTGTTTGTAGTACACACTGAAATAAAAGAAGGTATAAAAATGGAAAATACTAACTTCCTTATTAAAAGGTGCCCTGCATGTGTACATATCAGCTTGTTTTGTTTAATCCCATTCCCTGCTTCTTCCCTAGCATCACTTCCCTTCTGCTCTAGATGAAAAACATAATATAGTGACCTGTGGCTTATTTAGATAAAGTTCAATGTCTTCTAAATATCCCTAGCTGGATTAGCAGAAGAGTTTATAGTTGAGCTTTATGTAGACAAATCCTTATTCATGCTAATTTTTGGCTACATTTTATCATTCAGAAGCTTCTGAAAAGTGGAGGATGAATTCTGCATCCCACAACTTTGATCTACAAAAACATAAATGCATTACAGCTGAGGTGTTGACGCCATACCTAACACTAGTGATAACATCACTCTTAAAAAATTATTCTTTAGACTACTATCCTAGTCTCCACATCATTCTCACTTTTCTTCTGAAAGCTTCTCTTCCTTTTGCAATTGTCAAACCCACAAGGGTTTGATAATAAGTTGATAATATAATTAATAAGTTAATTAATAATAATGTGAGAAGATATTAGTAAGTTGATAACACAGTTCTATTAATAAGTTATTATATAATAAGATGATACTATGAATATATTATATATTCCATACTGTATTATCTTGGAAATTGATTTGCCTGTGCAGTGGTTTTGAATCAAAAGCAATTTAAAGTGGATGCTTTGAAATTATAGTTTATGCTATTAACTAAGGTGAATCTCCTTTAAGTCTGGACAGTTTTTACTTCAGAGTAAATAGAACATCAAGAAATCTAACCCATGAGACAGATGTGCTTCATTATTTTAAATTAAACCAAAATAGGCTGTTTGCTAACAGATGAGAAGTCAGTGTCCATTAACCTGATAGTTCAGATAAAGTAGGGCTTGAGTTTTCTGACACCAGACTGTACTGTGGCATGTACTATTAGCTGACACCAGGGGTGCCGTCTCTGGTATGTTGTGGGCCTTACATTTGTAGTTTTACATGGGCACAAAATCTCTGTTTCTGGTGCCACTTGCAGATCATTATCTAGCAGTACCTGCCTTAGGTGTTGGCTGCTCCTTCTGCCATCAGTGGTAGCCTGGTTTTTGAAGAAGAAGGTTAATGTGATTGCATGCTGTATTTCCTCCTTATAATTTTTGAATCTTTTAGTCATTTTCAACCAGGGGACAGAAGGTCTTAGGGATCTGAAGTTTTTAAACATTTTGTGTAAAGATGTAAGTGGGTAATGAACAAAGATTTCCCTCAGTCTCTCTTCAGGCAATGGCTGTAGTGTGAATTCATCTGTTGTTAAACACCAGAGAGTCATCTTGGAGAGAGACTACACAAAATCCTAGCCACAGGAAAAGATTTGATTAGAAGTTGTCCTGTTTAGGCACCTAAAGTCTTGAGATAATGGTGGATACTGTAGGAAATCAGCCTTTCTCAGTCCAATTGCCCACAGAAAAACTCATCTGTTCTATGTTGTCCACTTGATTATGTGCTGTGAAAAGGGACCATTCAATCACCTCTTGTCCTAGAAGAGAAAATTTTCCATACATGTCTCTTTGGAATAAGCTTTTCTGTGGTTTGAGTGCAAATGGTACTTGATATTTTTTTCTTTTCTTAATCCCACACTGATCCTATGGCTTTCCCCCCTTGTTGAGATTACTAACCAGGGATGAAGACAAAATTTTCAAAACCTGTTGTCCTGGCTCTCCCACAAGCAAGAATGGACATTGACAGAGACAAGCAGCATAGAGTCCTACATATCCCACCTTTTCTGTTGGATACATGCTGCATGCTTTATGTTTGCATTTATACAGTGGTTGATGCCTTTTCCCATTGGCTGTATTTTGTTTCTTTTTATCTTGTTTATACTGAGATAGGATATAGGGGGAAAAAAACCCAAATCTTCTCCACTGTTTAAAAAAGTATTGTATATGTATGATTGGAGGCTACAGATAAACGCCTTCACAGAAATCAATTTTTAATAGTGAGCAGACAGGGGAAAATAATTTGTTGTAAGATTAAAGGGAGTAATATTTAAACCTATTTTGAAATTTTTAAAGATCTTAAAGACCATGATAATGATTATGCAGACTCGGTTTATTGCTTGGTATATAATGAAGATGAAAACAAAGACAAACACACAGTGGAAATCAATAATAACTAAGGCATTTTGTATGAAATTAATCTAGAAAAGAAGAAAATATTTTATCTAAAATGATTGAAGGAAAGCAGTCATGAGGCATAATAAATTGGGTAGTTCCTTACTTTTGTGGCTTTTGGTGAGCTTATTTTACCCTAATAACCATGAACTGATTTTTAAAAAAGTTGTCTAGCTAAGTTCAAATTTTTACATCTTGAACAGAGGACAGTGGATAAATTTGCTGAATGTCTTGGAGTGCCTCAAAGGGCACTAGATGCCTCTGTGTGAGGCAGCTGAATTAAACCCATCATGATTATCAGTTTAGCCTCCTGCTAATTACTACTGACAGCTTTTTCTGCTGGCTGTGAGAGCTTGAACTCTATGCACATAGGTCAACACTTAAATGAAGACTTTTTAATGGAGATGTTCAGATACACTGTTCCCCCAACTGTTCCTGGTTGCTCAGATTTGCTGGATACGAGTTGTCTCCTCTAGTTTTAAACATCAGCACCAAAGATCTTCCTTGTGACTTCACATCTTCCTTGTGGCTAGGAAGGCCAATGGTATCCTAGGGTGCATTAGGAGGAATGTGTCTAGCAGATCGAGAGAGGTTCTGCTCCCCCTCTAGTATACCCTAGTGAGACATCACCTGGAATATTGCATCCAGTTCTGGGCTCCCCAGCTCAAAAGGGACAAGGATCTACTTGAGAGAGTCCAACAGAGGGCTACAAGGATGATGAAGGGACTGGAACATGTGTCTTATGAGGAAAAGCTGAGACACCTGGGGCTCTTTAGTCTGGAGAAGAGAAGCCTG
>JANIJG010016123.1:29783-44394 GCA_024611175.1 Megaceryle torquata
TTGTATGATCCTGCTCTGGCAGGGGGGTTGGACTCAAAGATCTCCAAGGTCCCTTCCAACCCCTGACACCCTGTGATCTTATGATATCTTCATCTGAGCTAGTCACACTGTCTCTTTTTATAATCTGTGTGGAGAAATAAGTGCATTCAGGGTATGACTCATCTGTCCTATTTTAGATGTCTAAATTGGGATGGGAATGTTCCTTGTTCTGACTCCTCATTTCTTTCCATTGCCCTAAGGTGAGATCAAGATGACAAGCTAAAATGCAGACATTTCTGTATGATCAGATGAATCCCACCCATCAAATCTCAGGAGCTTCCACCCCAAAGTCCCTATTATATAGAGCTGCCACTCAGATATTTCCCTTGCTGACCAGCTGTGCTTGTCATGTAAGGCTATTAAAAGAGGCTATATGAGGTTGTGAAGGAAGTGTGAACTCCACTGGAAGAGCATGACCTGCCATGGGTGACTTTTTTCACAGATGCCCCTTCTATCACACAGCCCAGTGTGGTACTGACTTATGAGTCACACACAGGAAAAAAATCAGTGCTCTACCTGCAGAAAATAACTCCCCCTTTTCACCTTCCCAAACTGGCAGTTGTGATCACTATGTCAGAGGCAAGCTGCATTTCTTCTTACCACTCTTTCTTGCATGAGAGAGAATAATGATTGCCTGGCATTGTTTCTTCCTTCCCTGCACCTGTGATGGGTGCCATTCCTAGTCTGTGCTGCAAAGCAATAAATAGCACTTCCAGGATAGAGAATGGAGAGCAGAAAGAAGAAACCACAAACACAGCCACAACAGAAACCTTTTCAGTGATGTCCATGCACAGAGGGTCTTGCTCGACTAGTTTGAGCAGCAAAAGCTTGACAAACACTGTGGGTGTGCTCTGCAACCCATTTGGGAACATTACATATTGGATGTGTTGAAAAGGTTACTAACTTCCTGCTTTTAAGTGTAAAATCAAACATCTTCCAGTAATCCAGCAATCCAGCTCTAGCTAGGACTGTACAGGGGTTTTATAAGGTGTTCCTCAATGCTTCATCTAAATCTATGAGCTAGGAGGCAGCGGAAGAAGGAAAATGTGCCTTTTTAATGGAATGTGCAAGAACTGAGATGGGGATATGGGAAGATCTGAAGGCAAGCTTGAAGCTCTCAGGACAAGATGGCTCATGGGGGTGAAAAGGAGAACACTGTCCAAAAAGTCTCTGGAAGAGTTATGATGTGCTTATGGCCCCAAACTGAATCCAGTATTTGAAATGCAGCCTCACCGTTGCCATGTAAAGGGGCATAATTGCTTCTGTAGTCCTGCTGGCCACAGTATTTCTGATACAGGCCAGGATGCTTTTGGCTTTCTTGGCCACCTGGGCACACTGCTGGCTCATGTTCAGTTGGCTGTCAGCCTTCACCCCAAGGTCCTTTTTCCACTGGGCAGCTTTCCTAAGCCTGTAGGACTCCTGTAACCCAAGTGCAGGACCTGGCATGTGGGGCTTGTTGAGCCTCATACCATTGGCCTTGGACCATCGATCCAGCCTGCCCACATCCCTTTTCAGAGCCTTCCTACCCTCAAGCAGATCAACACTCCTGCCCAATTTGATGTAATTTACAGACTTACTGAGGGTGTATACTCAAGTACCTCATCCAGATCATTGATAAAGATATTAAACAGAACTGTCCCTAATGCTGAGCCCTGGGGAGCACCACTTGAATCTCCTACAACACACTCTATATGTGCTATCTGTGCCCTTTTAAGTGTCTGATGGGGAAAACTGCAGCTGTGTAGGCATGTGGAGGCATTACATCATCCTGGCACAACAGTCAGTGCTCATCAGCAGAGAGAGGAGTCAGGTTTGCAAGTCTAAAATCATCATTGGAGAGCACAACTCCATTTGGACTACCCAGAGGACAAATGCCTGGTAGCGCATCATGAAAATGTTTTACTGAGATGTTGGTACTATATAGATAAGATATTTCTTTTTAATTTGATGGAAAAAGCTTTTGCCTGCTGTGATGAAATAGGAAAGGCTGCAAGATTTACTGTCTCAAGGTTAATTGCAATCAGATATTTGGTACAATTAATTTTAACAGAAGAGAATCACAGGCCAGAAGAGAGAAAGGGCAGGTTAAAGAATATTTAGATGAGTTAGAAATGTTCTAGTCAGCAGGGTCAGGTGAAGTTTGGTGCAGAATACTTAAGAAAGTTGCCAAAGCAATTGTTGAACTATTAGTGATTGTCTTCAGCAGCCTATGGAGGATCAAGAGGTCTCTGAACCCTAGAGAAGCTTTCACATAGTACCTGTATTTAAAGAAAAATAAAAATGAAGTAGCACATTAGGCCATTTAACAGGTATACCAGAGCAAATGGTTAAACAACTAAGTAAAGGCACCAAGTTGATAATAAAGTGATGGAGACAGTCATGGTGGATTTATAAAGAACAAATCATGACAAATCTACCTTTATATTTTTTTACTTCTTTATGATCTGATAGATGTAGAAAATCAATAAGATGTATATTTTGATGTTCAGATGCTAGATGGGGAATAAGTTTGATTAGTTCCCAGAAAGTGAATTCACTGCTTAAAAAACTGCTGTCAGTAAAACATTACAAGTACTTTGTGCTAAAAATGTGAGAGCATTTCAAATCAGAGGTCTGTGAGGTTTAACCTGAACACAGTTCTACTCTAAATTTATACCGGTGTTTTAAATGTTAAAATAAAAGAGTGTAAGGAGAATTTCAGGAACTGTGGGAGACAGGATTATGTTTAAAATTGATGTTTTAATCAGTGGAAAAATTACTTATATCAGTCAAACAATAACAGAAATGGAAGAGTATTGTACATATGAAAAAGTGATAAAATGCCCCCAAATATGTGAAAGGCGGAAAAGATGGGGAGATTTCAGGGTTAACATAAGTCCTAAACTGCAAAAAATTTGAAGATTTGCTGGTTTATTAAACTATAACATCACTGAATCATAGAATGTTTTGGGCTGGAAGGGACCTAGTCCAAAGACCCTGAAGTGAGCAGGGACATCTTAAACTAGATCAGTAGTTACTCATTCTGGATTGTGTTGGGTTTGTGCCTGGGGGTTTATTGTAGTGAAGGAGGAAAGCTATTGGTGTGGTCACTGTAAGAAGCTTTGAGAACCTCTCCTGGCTCCAAGTTGGACCTGCTTTTGGGCAAGTCCAAGACAATCATTGCCTTTGAAGTAACCTACTTAAGAGGGGAAAACCTGTTGGGCAATTCTCTTTTGTTTTGGGGGTTCTTTGCTTTGGAGAGGAGTGTGAAGTAGTAGAGACAACCATGCAGACACCCAGATCAGTGAGGAAGGAGAGGGTGAGGCACGCTGGAGCAGATGTTGCCCTTTGACAGTGGTGAGATGGCAGGCTGAGCCCTTGCAGCCTTCAGAGATCAACAGTGGAGAAGAATCCTGTCTGCAGCCCATGGAAGACCTCACGATGGAGCAAGGGACTGATTCTGAAGCAGGCCATGACTCCGAGGGAGACCTGTGATGGAGCAATCTGTTACTGGGAAGATTGCTCACTTCTGAGCAGTGGATATGGACAAAACACTGGAAATCCAAAGGTAAAGCAGCAAAACTGAATAAATAGTTGAAAAATGTGAGCTATGAAATAAGACAAAGAGCTCCATTCAATCTAGAAAAGAGTTAAGTAAGGAAGTGTATGGTGCAAGATATAAAGGCTCTTTATAAAGGAGATGATAACTGATCAACAGGCTAAATGTGAAGCTAACAAGGGTTGTTTTGGATACCAGGAAAAGTCTAACAAAATAGAGAGTTAAACTGTAAAACAGGTTTTCTAGTGAAGCAGCAGTATCTTTATTATTATTATTATTATTAATAAAGTATTTTGATGTTCTTCACTGGAAATATTTGCACATTAAATGCAAAAAAGTCTTTTTGGCTTGTTTTAAAAGCAAGATGAACTAGATTCACCTCCTGTACAGAGTGATAGACTAAACTAGTGCTTCCTAATACTATTGTAGCTAAACCTCCCTGCTTCTGCCTTTGTCTCTTCTGTGCCCCACCACATCTAAGTGTTGCTGTTGCTCTCCTGCCTGCCTCCCAGACCCTGCTCTTTCATTTTTGTGGCAGTCCTGCCCTCCCACACCAGCCTATGATGCTGCTGTCTTCTTAACTGCCATTTCCAGCAGTGGTTGATGAAAGAACAAAAGGCTGGTGAGAGATTGTTGTGACTGGCACACGTCAACTCTTGGAAGCTATTGGGCTATATAATTTCTTCTGGTTCCTTCAAGGCCTGTATGTCTGTGTGGCCATGGTGCTATGACTTCTTTTCCTGACAGAGTGTAGTGTGACACAGACAGTGCTTGATAATGAGTGCAAAACAGAACTGTGCAAAAAAGATTTGAAGTCTTCTTTTTGGTCAGCTGTATGCTGATCTGGCCACTTACCTATGCCTGCCCAACATCAAGGATGTAAAATTATGCTAACTTCCAGTAGCTGTGAGGAATTTGCTCATCTTCTTATTCAAATCTCTTGCAGCTCTTGTTTGTAGCTCAGGCACCTTTGAGCTGGCTCAGCACCAGGGGTAGATCAAGTAATAACATGGTGAGTCTCCTGAAGCCGGTAATGCAAGCACTAGTGCTGTACTGTGTTCCTGTCATGATGCAACACAGGCCAAAGGCAGTGAGGAAAATGTGCCCCAAATGAAATCTTTCTGTGAGCATGTTAGGCTGACTTCTCAATATTAAGATACAAATACTCATATGTGTTTACACTGCAGAAGAATTACATCCACACACATGCAATATCACTCCAAAATAAGGAATCATAAACAATGTTTGGCCTTTTAGAATCAATATTAAGTCCAGTGACTGTATGCTGCTCAGATGCGTAACTTTCTTTTGGGATCCCAGCTGTATTCTCTTAAAAGACTGTCTCTAGTGGAAATAGGCATAAGGTTGTTTTTTATTGTTTTATTTTGTTTTTAATGTTACTAAGTAGTATTTTTGAGAGGCTAAATTATATTTCACAAAAATATAAGGGCATTTGCACTAGAATTAGTTGTTCCAACTTTAATATTTTGGTTTTGAAGTACATTTGCTTGTATTGAGTATGACTCTAACTAGCTTTATCTGATAGCTGTTCGTACTTGTATGGAAAGAGGCCGTTAATAGTCAGTCCTTTCCATACTGTGGATGCTCCTTTCAAATCCATGGACATCTGATGCAACAGCCTTCTTCCTAGTGTGTTCAGATGTTTCTCTCTCATGTTGCGAGTATGACCCTAAGAACTGTGAGTATGACTCTATGATTTCTTCTTCCTCTGCCACTACCCTACTCCTTTTCCTACAATACCATATGTCCTCTTGCTTATGAATTTAGCAATGGATGGCATCAACTTCTGGACTCAACCAAAAGAATAGTCAGCAGCAGGACAGGATGCTTTTTTCCAGAAGGCTTCAGTAGGCTTCACAACCTCCACATGGACCTCCTCATGCTCATTGCTTTAATTTTATGTTGTCTTTCAAAACAGCAGTCTGACAACTCATGCTCAAAATCCTGGGAGTAAATTACTAAATCTTCAACTGGAGAAAGATCATAACAATTCTCTGTATCTGTTGCTTGTGTCTCTGATGCAGACTGTGTCCTACACCAGCACAAAAACATTTTCTAGAGTAAACCTGGGCTACTGCAAAGTCTAAGGTATGCATGACACAGATCGAGGTCCCCTGTAGCTCTAGCACAGTGCTTCCTATTTGGTCAAAGCCTCTGTGAATCACCCTTGCTATTACAAATTATAATTGTAGTAAGTATGTGTTTTGATAACACGATGAAGCAATAAAAGCTAAGTACTCATCAACCTTATATCCTTGAGGGAAATAGAACTTTTAAAAATTTAAATTCTAAAATTCTGTGCCTTCTATGTTTTCCAGTATGTGCCTATTGCAAAACAATAGTAGAACAGTATCCTGAGCACACGTGTACTCTATTTTTGAAACTAATAACTAACGCCAGGCATATTATTTTTCTTGTCTGCTGAAAGAGTGGATTAAAAATTATGGACATGCTAAAGAAATTATCTTTAATGGTCTGCTCATCTCAAAGCAGAAAAATCTCAGTATTTGTCTGAGTTTCTATATCTGAATGACTTAGCATGTGAAGATACAGAAAAAAAAAGTAAACTTCTGTTTCCACATAAAGATCAAAAAATGTTTTGCAGACTCTACAAATTAAGATGCTCAACATCCCTGTGCATTAGTTAATGATCAAATTTTACATGTGGGAGAAACTAAGGCACAAAGAAATCATCAGATTTATGAACCATATCATTGCAAGCCTGTCATAAAGATCAGAGTAAAACCTGAAACTCTTCAGCATAGTCTTTTGCTTTAATTTAAATTCTTCCCTAAAAATACTGGTTACCAGGAGTTTCAGTATATGCACAGGTTGAAATTCTACTAATATAGCTCATGAAAATATATGTTGCATCTTTTGAAAAGTTGGAAATTACTTTTTTTTTTTGACTATGGCCATGGACAAACTACAGCGTAGTCCATAAAAAAGCAAGTTACTTTCTGTTTGGCAAAACTTTCTCCTTTCCTCCCTATGCTTTACCATCAACTATAGGTCAGTAGGAGAATCTATTTTTTGGGTGCCTGTGGAGTAAATGGAGTTATGTACTGTGAGAGAGATTACTGATGAAAATATGAAATTGTTTTGCTGAATTGTTTTGTGTTATGAAACTTTATGCTTATATCCATTTGTATGAAAGAGGAGAGACTATATTCTTTAAAATAACTAATAATTAAAATATTGGGTTTTATGGTACATTACTGAATCTTTTATAAATCCAAAGGAGGAGAACTCAAACTAGCTGGTATCTGCCAAAGAAAGATCAGGTGGATGCTCTTTTAGGCAGATGTGTATCTTGGAACTGAACTGCTTGCAAATGTCATGTGAAGTAACTGAAAATATTAGAAGTAGAAATTACACATACAGAAGTTGGCGACCATGAGAAAACACACATGCAGGTTTGGGACTGCAGGCTAGAAATTACCCTTCCTATCTATATTCAAAAACCTGTGAAAAGGCTCTGACAGATTTAGCTGCAGAAATTTCAGATGTTGAAATGTTACTTCTCCTGCCTGCCCTATTTTTCTGACAGAGGTTGCCACCACTTAGCAGAAGAGGCAAAATAGGACAGCTTGCTGCACTTCACCCAGTCCTGGTCACACCTTGCATATTAACACAATTCTCTCTTCACAGTGGATGAGGTTAATACAGTGAAATGGGGTGACTAAAGTGTGGACACACGTCTGGCCCTCTTGCTGTTGTTATAATGACAGCAGTTTCTGTCAGAGAAATGAGGGGAAGAGCCTGACTGGTAATGTTCTTACCAGCCCATCATTCAGTCTGGAGATCAAAGGCCATTTCACTCCCCCCCCCCCATTTCTGCAATGGCCCCATTACACAAGCTACCAGACAGGCTGTTTTTTGCGATGACAGACCTGCTGTGCCCTGTGTACCCTTGGCAGTAAGATGCAGAATTGCAGAGGAGGTTGGACTGACCTCTGGATGCCACTCAGTCCAAGCCCCTGCTCAAAGCAAGTATAACTTCATACATGGATATGCATGTGCAATGGCAGACATTAACATTTCTCCTGTAAATTGATTTCATGGAGCTTTCCTTTCTCACATGCTCTTCAGGAGTACTTCACTTCTATAGATCAAGAATGCAGGGTTCTTGGTCATAAATGGAAGCTGATGTGTAGGTGCTATATTTTTTTGTTTGTTTGTTTGTTAGACATACAGTTTTCACAAAGTATTAAATTTCTGTTTTTTTTCTTTTTAATGGACATTGTTTACAAGAGGTAATCATGTAATCAGACATCTATTAAAGGTACAGTAGCGTGATGGTCAGCTTTCTCAAGACTGGAGAGTTTGCATATTATTAAAAAAAACCCAAATAAATCCAGACGGATAGGAGAGAGGAAAAGTAATAATGACATGCATAAATGTATAGGTAGTTCATGTGTCTTGTTGGTATTACACAGAAGTTGTCAATTGTAGAAAACATTTTAGGATTCTTTTACTCTTTTTCCTATATGTCTCATGATTATTATTCTTGGATCTCAGCTTTCCAGGTGAGATGGGTTGTACCCTGAATATTCTCTATAAACAGAGGTAGGATAAACTGTTTCACTCTTCTGAAGGTTATTTGTAAACCTGGAGCTCTACTGCAATCTTGAAACCTCTAGTTGTCATCCAGTGTGGCAAGTAACAGAAGTTCCCTGAAGAAAATTCTACCATTAAGTACATAAAAGAAGTAATATATCTGGAGGATGGACCAATAAGATGAAGAAACGCTGACCAATGTAACAGTCAAGTCTTTGAAATAGAAGATGGTATGAAAGTGTATAAGCATTTAACCTCTATTCCTTCACTACTCACTTCTGCTGTCAAACTAAGCAAACTCTTGAGGAGTAAACATTAGTAGAGGATGTGCTAATAATTTAAAGCATATTTGTATTCTTGCTCCTACAGCCCCCTTTGTTTTTGACAAAATTTCAACGTGATTCTTATTCTATGGGCAAGGAAAGCAACTAAGTATATTTTGGAACACTGGCACATCTTTTGAGAATTATGAGGTACAAATGAGAGAAACAATAAAATGCGATAAGTATCAAGATCAATGCCAACCTTCAGTAGGCCAGAGGAATAGAAAGCCCTTGCAATGAACTTTTATTTATTTATTTTTTCCATTTAAAAGACAAATCCAACACTGGGACAAAATTTCAGAAGTGTAACAATTGGTGTGAGGCAGAAAAAAAAAGTAATAATTTCTGAATTTGCATCCATCTCATGTACCCCTGGCTTTTATCAGCTCCCAGATAAAAACAGCTTCAGGAAAAGTGTTGACAGCAAGATGAAAAGCTGAGAAAGGAACCTACTGGGAATGTCTAGAGACATAAGTTTTCAAGGAACTGGTTACCCACATAGCTCAGATATCTTGGGAGACTGCTGACGTGTCATGTTCAGTTTTGTTTGGGGCACACTGGAGCCAGCTGGCTGCAGAGAGAGGTGGTAGCTCTAGATAGTTCATCTTTGTTATATTATCTTGATTTCCAACTTCTTTACAAGCTTGGATGGTGGCTGAGAACTGTGCCAGGCAGACTGTCTATAAAAAACCCAAGGAGGTCAAGAGATTAAGTAACACCAAAATTGTCTATATAAAGGGTTTTAGCAGCAAATCACCCAAGAGATGGGTGGGGTGCAGAGTGGCCAAAAATGAATAGATTTTCCTCAAAGGTTGCAAAATAACTGGCATATCCCTGCAGAATGCTTGGATCCTGAAAACGATTATGTTCTGACTGCTGCTGAAAAATTTCTGATAAGCTCCAAATCTAAAAAACAAGTAAAAAGCTTTTCATTTGTGTTCATTTGTTTTTAATGTAATGAAGCTATAAGAAATGTAGGCTTCACATTACACCAAATACAGTAGCAAAATAGCTCTGAAAACAAAGGATCTTATTTTGCAATGTCTTTTTTCTCTTTTACAATTGTAAAAATGACTGTAAAGTAAGTTTTATAGTGAACACTCTAGTGAACATGCTCAGTTACCCTCTAAGAAATATTTCCTCTGGCCTGCGGCTATTCTTACAGTGAAGAAAGAATTTGTACAAGCTTGATTATGACTACACATCTTTCTGAATTTGGTTTACAAATTTAATTGAATTGCTGCCTCATTACTGCCGTAATAACAACTTCTGAAAGTTACTGATCTGTAATCAGAACTCAGGCATTACAACATAATTGAAAATTATGTCTGTGAATCAAATGAGGCATTTTGTCTCTCAATTACTGTTTTCTTTCATCATAGGATAAATAATGGTGCAAAACTTCCTTTGGATACCTTGTTCTTCTGATGGTCTCTCTTTAAGAAGGAATTGAAAATGTCACCTTACCTCTGATAGGCTTTATTATTAAAGTAAACTATTCCTATAACATTTAGATACATAAAACTCTCACTGAAGTCAGCACGATTACAGTGAATATACAATACTTTGAAACTGAAAGCAAAATTTAATGTATTGAAATCAATATTTTCAGCTTCTTTTAATGTAGACCAACATAAACCCTTTGTTTGATGTGACTTACAATTTGGCTATGACATTAAATGTTGGGAAAAAAAAATCTTCTGTTTATTAAAATAGCTGCCTGCATTTAACTCAGAGCAGGACATAGAAGCACAGTCCAGAATTTAAACAAGATTAGTTTGCTCACTATGGAAAGCAGACAGACAGGAGACAAGGGAAAGGATTTCAGGTTAATGCACTGAATATCATTCAGATTATAAATAACAGTAGTCTTTAAATGACACTCAAAAGAGATGTAATGAAGCAATAAAATAGATTAATTTTATTGTGATATTTTCCAGTTTTTAGATGATGATTTTTAATATTTACCTTATGCTTGAACTAACTACTTTATACTATGAAGCACCTCTGAAACTACTGATTTTTTTTCATCCACTGATAATGCAGCACTTCAGCTTTCATACATACCTCCTGTTTAACCAGTAGGTAAAATTGATCTGTGCTGGGTTTTGAAGAGCTTTATGCATATCTGAACAGTTTTTGTGGTGCCACAAATCTGTTCTACAATATCCCTTATAGCCAGAAAATATTAATTTTCTTTTAATTAATTATTTTTCACAGAAATTATTAATTATTAAAATGTTCCTGCACTTGACAGTGGTTATCTCAAGATATAGATGCATTCAGATTGAAGTTCTGCAACTGAATGATTTTATTAACCAAATTAAGATTTTGGTGTGAATAGTCAGAATGGTTCTTCCAATAAAATGGACTGGGCAAAAAGTCCAGATAAAACCAGCCAAATCTTTAAAGTCTTTCCTTCAGAGCTCGAGGTTCCTATTAACATATTTCTCATTTTTTAATGCTTATTATGAATATTCAGCTGTATTTTAAGTTGTATGTATCTATGTTTTAATCTAGTTATGCACTTTCTCTCAAGACTTTCTCAATTAAACCTTTCCTTTCATATCTGAAAGTAGAGAAAATTCTCCCAATTCCCTCTTCCCTTGCCTACTGGTTTTCTGGAAACCAAATTAGTAAGTGAATACTACCCCTAAACACCAAATACTAATACAAATACTTTCACAAAGTTTTGTTTACATGTGAGTTCTTTGAAAATGGATAGGGATGTGTTATCAGTTTTTTGATTTCTTTGCAGCTTTAGATTGATTTTTATTTCACAACCTGCATTTGTACATAGCTTGAATGTTGGCACACTTTCATTTGCTAGAAGTAATGTTTGCATTTGTAGCTTACAGACTGTGCATATCTCTTTATCTTAGTTACAAACAAAAGAAAAATTATATTCTTTATATGTCTTTTTTGTTTAACAGGCATGATAGGTCCATTACCCAGCTGTAAGCACCTGGCATTACCTGTTGATGTGAAGTAAACCTTTCTTTGCTTGAAGCTGTGTTCCTCATATATCAATTGAAGCAGCATGCTTGAAGCAACTCTTTTTGACACAGTAAAGACTAATTTCTGCAAAGTTCTTAGATACCATACAGAAAGAGCTATTGGATTGTACATTGTGTAGTTAAGGCTAAAGGTGTGTTATTTTAGGAGGAAGTGGATTTCAGAGTTCATGACTGGTATAAACAATTCCTTAAAACTTGACATTTGGAAAACAGTAGTGTTACTGTAGCTACAAGGACAAGATGGCAGTGGGAATGTGTGAGGGAAGAAACAGGTGTTGATTTCATTGTATTTTCCCCATATACATGAAACTTTTATGCAGAGTTTGACATCAATAAGGTTTTTAGAAAGGACTGTTTTGTCATGGTTTTGACTGGAGTAGAGTTATTTTTTTCATAGTGTATAGTATGTGGCTATGGTTTGGATTTGTGCTGAAAACAGTGTTGATAACACAGGGATTTTTTACTTATTGTTGAGCAATGGTTGCACAGAGTCAAGGCCTTTTCTCCTTCTCATCCCACTCCACCAGTGAGTAGGGTGGGGGTGCACAAGAGGGTGGCAGGGGACACAGCTGGGACAGTTGACCCCAGCTGATCAAAGGGGTATCATAGAATCATAGAATGGCTTGAGCTGGAAGGTACTTTAAAGATCATCTAGTTCCAACCCCCCTGCCATGGGCAGGGACACCTCCCACTAGACCAGGTTGCTCAAAGCCTCATCCAGCCTGGCCTTGAACACTTCCAGGGATGAGGCGTCCACCTTCTCTGTGATACCTCATACCATATGATATTATGCTTGGTATATGAAGTGGGGGGAGGAGGACGAAGGACTGGATGTTCAGAGTGATAGCGTTTGTCTTTCCAAGTCACTGTGACAGGTGATGGAGCTCTGCTTTCCTGGAGATGACTGAACGTGCCTGTCAATGGGAATTAGTGAATGAATTCCTTGTTTTGCTTTGCTTGACCTATTAGACTGTCTTTATTTCAGCCTATGAGTTTTCTCACTTTTACTTTTCTGATTCTCAAACCTATCCCACTGAGGGAAAGTGAGTGACTGGTGGTGTTTAATTGCTGGCTGGGGTTAAGCCATGACAGATATCTTTTGGCTATATGAAAAAATATCCTTCATATAGGATACAAAGCCAGGCAGGATTCCTAAGATGCTTTCATAAGAACAAATGAAATAACACTCAGAAGGCGGCCAGGGAATTAGTGTAGGGCAAATCTACCAATCTGTCTTCATTCCTTTTCTCATAGCTGAGATGCTAACAGCTTGAACACAGTCTTTGACACATAGGTGTCATGTATCACTGTGCTTTTCCTTCATCTTTTTCCACATCTCCCTTTGAGATCTTCTTCTTGCCCTGCAGATCTACTGACAAGGAGTCTTTTGTGCCTGGAGAAAGGAACTGGATTTGTTAGCTCTCTCCTTTTAGGGCTCAGGGTAAGCCCATGTGAAACACAGAGCAGGATTAGTCCCCTTCCCCCCCTCCCTCCCAGGGAACATAAAAAGGGGAATAAGGAAAAAAAAGAAAAATGCCGCACCTAAGATTGCAAGTTAAGGCTATAAAAAATGTATTGAGGAGAAAAACAGAAGAAATGAGTATTAAGGGAAGAAGGGTACAGACCTATATCCAAAACCTGCTCTGTGATGGCAATGGATTGCATGGGGCACATGGAGTCAGGCCCAGCCCTGCTGAGATGCCCTCGCAGCTCCCAGACCCTGGGAAGGAAGAGCCCCCCAACTCCCTGTGTCCTTGTTCTATCGAGCGTGGCAGTGAAAGGGAGGGAATAACAGCTGCCCTCTGACTCCTCAGGGTCCTGGGGTTACTGCCTGTTCCACCGCCCCCATCTGTTCACCCTTAAACCACAATATTAGTAAAGATAAAAACAAAGAATTAAGCTACTTTAAAAGAATTAGCTAAAATAGATTTTTTCTTTTTTCTTTCCCCAATTTATTATGTAGTTTTCTGGTTTGACCACTGAGATGTCATGCAGTGTCATTTCTTTAGCTTCGTGATAACTATGGAATGTGAGTTCTTTTTTGTGTTTACAGTCTTTTGAACCAGCATCTTTTTTAAAAATGTCACTTATTTACTTTGCTGTAAAATGCAATATAACATATAATGTTAACATAACATGAATTTTAAATAGCACTATTTTATGAAGACTGTCACCACTGAAGTTGTATTGTGAATTGTCTATTATATGGAGATTTATTAAAAAGTCACTATCACTGAATTAGCCATTTTATACATTTAATTATTAATCCTGAATAACATTGTTGTGTTACCTAGTTTGATTTGTTCTGTGCACATATATGGCAACATAACTTCTTCACTGGTTATAAAATAAGAATAATTTTTTTTTTTTGTCTGTGTAAGGACAAGTCACTTTGAGAGTCACTGTTTGTTTTACTTGTCCAAACAACCTTTTCTTAGAAACTGTCTTTCATGTAAGGACTTTTGGTCCTTAGCAGCCCTTTCTATGATGACTTTCCTACTGAAAAGGAGTAAAACTCCCAAGAAAACCCACAGAAAATAAGGGACACATCAAAAGTGACATTCTAAACTTTTGGCAAATGTCAGGGAAGGCAAAAGCTCCTCTGCATGAGTCCCAACTGATCTCCATTCTTTGCCATGTCTGCAGCTCCGGGAAGCTGTCTGCCTTCCTCAGTGATTAATAAACACTTCAGCATCCATTGGAAAAAAAACCATGAAACGAATCCACAAAACAGGAGAAAAGAATGACTTGTGCAAAGAAACAAAGGTCTCATATTTCAGGTAGGTCTCACTTATATCAAATGCTTATTTTCTGTTAGCTGGGAAGCCTGTCCTAGCCCATGTTGCCTGCTGACTATGTGGTTATAAACTGCCTTAGCATTGCCAGGGTTTTATCTTTGTGAATTACTGTGTGTGAGCCAAAATGTGTTTGAAAATGCTACCACACTGTACAGTGAAAAGGCAAATTGGTTACTGAAGAAGACACCTAAGCTGTATTCAGCGAAGTTGCTCCTTTGGGAAATAGTGCTGATCAAAGGTTTCTTTTCTTTTCTTTTCTTTTCTTTTCTTTTCTTTTCTTTTCTTTTCTTTTCTTTTCTTTTCTTTTCTTTTCTT
>JANIJG010016123.1:51696-73041 GCA_024611175.1 Megaceryle torquata
GGGGTGTTATCACTGCCAGCAGCAGACACTGTCTGTGAAAACAGGCTGCTAACTTCAGACAGTGCAGTTAGTTAGAAATACTGAACTGAAAAGTAAAATCACTGAACAGAATGAGTTCTGTTCTCACTTGAACCAGGAGACAAAGTATTCCTAAGGAAGGAAGTAAACTGAGTGTGACAGTGTATTGCAATGAATAATTCTTTTATGTTAGTGAATATATAAAGAAAAAACATGATACAGTATTTGGAAAAGTTGTGATACAATCTGTATACAGCATATAGATAATATGGTAAAATGACAGTCCAAGCATTATATAGAAAAAATATCAGAATCACAAAGCATCATAGAGATTTCTAAAACAGTAGAATGTTATAAATAGAGAGTTTGAGCAATTAATTCTGTGTACTGTTAATGAAGCCTGATTATCTATAGATTCCTGTCCTGTATTCCATAATCTTTCTATAATGAACCTAAATAATAAAACAGAATAATAATTTACATTTATGTTCCATGTACCTTTGATCACTCTGCGTGGGCATATGAAGTGGTGTACTATGGCTTTGGTCCTTACCAACAAGTTCTATTACCCAAGTAATGTGCATAACAAAATTCAAGCAAAGTCACCATTTTTCAGTTGTGATGCTTCCCACACAGCAAGACTGTAACAGTTCAACTGTGCAAGAATGAAGGGGTAAATTTTGTTGGATTTGAAGCAGAGAAGATAATAAAACCTTATTTCTCCATCCTCATGTTAAAACTTATTTAATGGAGAAGTTAATATTTAAAATTATGAGTAGTCAAAGTGGTGTAAATAGAGAATGGGTTACTAGTGGGATCCTCTAAGAGCTTATTATCTAAGTTATGGTTTGATTTCAGCTCTTGAGAACTTAAGTCATTATTGTGACATGTAGGTAATGTGTGTACATGTAGGTAATTTTATCAAGTTAAAAAAACAGAGAGATCAAAAGGCTCTGCAGATTTTGAGGGGTCATCAATTAAATTGGTTTTATATGACCTTTTCTATTATCTCCACCTAAAAACTTGTCTATTGCAGGAGAAGCTCAGGAAAAACAATTATTCTCATCATCAACTGAAATCAGTAGCCTTGGACTGCGACAACAGTAGAATTAGTTCTATGCTTGATGACAACACTGATGATGGTGTGCATTCACTCTGTATATAGATTGTTAACTACAAAACTTTATATGATCTTATCTGGAACTGTATTGTGAAGATCTTTAAATAACCATGATAAATCCTATAGAAATGTTTGCACATTAAAGCCAATAATGTTTAAATTACACCCAGAAATAAATAGATGCTTCTTAAAGGAAAGGAAATGTGTGTTTATTTGATTGAATAATTCTTGAACATTGTATATCTTCCACTGGCAAATTAAAAGAACAGAATTTAGAGTCAAAGAAGATTCTTTAGGTCATGTAATTAATTCCCATGGTCGCTGTACTATGCACTACACAATATATTTTCTTTGCGTACCCTGGATTTATATGTTTCTAGGGATGAATTTTCTAAATCAACCTTCAGGAGGTAATTCTGTAGTTTTGCATTTTGCATTAACATAAGTTCATAGCATATTTGCGAAAAAAAAGAAAAAAGCTAAAAATGAGACGAGTCCGTTTTCTGGAAAACTACGTTTTACCTGAAAGAGCCACTAGATGGCCCCAAACTTCTTCTGAATGCAACCTTTGTTACTTCAAGATGTTTGAAAGTGGTATGCAGACAGAAATATTTGCTTTTGGCTGAAACTTGACACACTGTCACACTGTTCTAGGACTTGCCTGTAGCTGCCTTTATAATTATTTATTTATTTTATTTATTAATTAAAAAAAAAAAAAAAAAGGCTTAAAAAGAAAGAATACATATTCCTGGAAAGTATTTTGCTTGCCACACTATTCTTACCTATATAGGAAGTGTAGGAAGTTATATTATGGCATTTGCAAGCTAAACAGGTGATTAAAATAAATTTCTTTGGTATTAAAATATCAAAGTATATTCTTATGTTACACATTTTAAAAAAAGAAGCAGGAAAGAAAGCTGTTCAATGTTGACCATTTAAATCCTAGCTGCATAGAAAATAGCTAAATTAATATTTAATTTTTATTCTGATTAATATTTAGTTTTTATTCTGTCTAAATTATGTTAGATCCCTTATGTTACACAGAAACAGCTTCAGATCCAGTGCTCTACAACCTTTTGTGTGAAGAAATTTTTCCTAATTTTTCCTCCCCTGGTGCAAATTGAGGCTGTTTCCTCTTGTCCTATTGCTTGTTATTTGGGAGAACAGCCTGACCCCCTTGTAGCACCTTGCTACAGCCTGCTTTCAGGTTGTTCTGGAGAGCAATAAGATCTCCCCTGAGCCTCCTTTTCTCCAGACTAGAGAAACCCAGTTACCTCGTCCACTTTTCATAAGACATGTTCTCCAGACACTTCACCAGCTTTGTTACCCTTGTCTGGACATTCTGCAGCACCTCAATGTCCTTGGAGTGAGGAGCCTGAAACTGAGCACAGTATTATAGGTGCAGCCTCACAGGTGCCGAGGACAGGGGCATAATCACTTCTCTAGTGCTGCTGGCCTTACTATTTCTGATACAAGCCAAGATGCTGTTGGCCTGCCACCTGGTCACGCTGCTAGCTCATGTTCTGTGGCTGTCATCCTACTTCCCAAGTTTTTTTTCTGCTGGGCAGCTTTTCAGTCACTCTTCACCAAGTCTGTGGTGTTTCATGGTGCTGTTGTGGCACTTGGGCTTGTTGAACCTTGTACCATTGGCCTCAGATCACTAATCCTGAAGATGCTTTCTAAAGCCCTTTAGAGCACGTTTGTACCACTGTCAATGTGGAAAAGTTAAGCTGATTTAAGTCTAATCCCCTTTAAAACAGCCATTTTTCAGGCATAAATTTGTAAATGCTGCCTTCTGTACAATCCCCTTTTTCTATTACAAGAAAAAGCAACCTGCTTGCAAAATGCTGGACTCACAGCAGAAAAATAATTTGATTTTCCATATTTTATTATGGGTTGAATCAGATTCTAACCTTCATTGTCATTTTGGTTGAGAGACTGGATATAAGACTTATCTCTTGATAATAATTATAAATAGCACAAAATAGATGAAAATGTTTACATGTAATGTAAATGTGAAAGTTTGTTGCGACATTTGTAGTTCCAAAATATAAAAAGCTATTAGGAAATTATGTTAGAAAGAATATAATATGTAGACCACAGGGATTTTTCAGTTGAACTGCAATATCAAAATAGTGAAAAGATTTAATGAGTGAAAAATAATTAAAAATGAATGAAAATTAAATATTAAGATTGATGTCATTAGAGATGTAGGAAAGGGAAGTATTTTTATGTTTGAATGGGTTGTGAGTTATCAATAATCTTCAGAAGGTATAAAAGAAATGGAAACTTGTGGAGTAATGGGAAGAAGTAAGAAGTTTCAAGGAGAAAGTATATTTAATACTAGGGGATGAGGAATGTGGCTTTACCATTTTTTTTTAATGAGAAAATGGAATTGTTGGAAAGGAAATTGTAGTATTCAACACAGAAGATAAAAGCAATCTAAGTATTTTTCTGTTGATTTAGTGGAATCTGGATTTAGAAGAACAGTTTATGTTGCAAGGGAAAGAAAGAACAGAAGGAAGAACAAGGAATAGGAAAAAATGTAAAATAAGACATGGGTTTAGAGGATCTGCCATTGATACAAAATCACATCAAACCACTAATCTGATAGCCTTTTATGACGGCACAAGTAGTTGGATAGATGAGGGGAGGGCAGTGGATGTGGTATTTCTTGACTTCAGTAAGGCTTTCGATACTGTCTCCCATGGTATCCTCACAGCCAGGCGTAAGAAGTGTGGATGGGGTGATTGTGAAGTGAGATGGATTGGGAACTGTCTGAAGGACAGAGACCAGATAGTTGTGGTCAGTGAAGCAGAGTCTAGCTGGAGGCCTGTGACTAGTGGTGTGCCCCAAGAGTCAGTGCTGGGTCCAATACTGTTCAATATATTCATCAATGACCTGGATGAAGGGACAGAGTGTACCCTCAGCAAGTTTGTTGATGTTACAAAACTGGGAAGAGTGGCCTACACTCCAGAAGGCTGTGCTGCCATCCAGCATGACTTGGACAGGCTGGAGAGATGGGCAGGGAGAAATTTAACGCAATTTAACAAGAGCAAGTGTAAAGTGCTGCATCTGGGGAAAAACAACCCCATGTATCAGTATAGGCTGGGAGCTGATCTGTTGGAAAGCAGCTCTGGGGAAAAAGACCTAGGCGTCCTGGTGGACAAGAGGATGACCATGAGCCAACAATGCACCCTCGCGCCCAAGAAGGCCAATGGCATCCTGGGATGCATTAAGAAGAGCGTGTCCAGGAGGTCGAGGGAGGTTCTCCTCCCCCTCTACTCTGCACTGGTGAGGCCCCACCTGGAATACTGTGTCCAGTTCTGGGCACTCCAGTTCAAGAAGGACAGAGAGCTACTGGATAGAGTCCAGCGCAGGGCCACAATGATTATTAAGGGAGTGGAGCATCTCCTTTATGAGGAGAGGCTAAGAGAGCTGGATTTCTTTAGCCTGGAGGAGACTGAGGGGGGACCTCATTAATGTCTACAAATTTGTCAAGGGTGAGTGTAAGGAGGATGAAGCCAGACTCTTCTCAATGTCATCCAGTGTTAGGACAAGAGGCAATGGGAGTAAGTTGGAACACAAGAGGTTTAGGGTAAACATAAGGAAAAACTTTTTCACGGTGAGGGTGACAGAGCATTGCAACAGGCTGCAAAGGGGGGTTGTGGAGTCTCCTTCTCTGGAGACTTTCAAAACCTGCTTGGAGACTTTCCTGTGTGACTTGATCTAGGTGATCCTGCTCTGGCAGGGTGTTTGGACTAGATGATCTTTCCAGGTCCCTTCCAACCCCTAACATTCTATGATTCTATGATTCTATGAATTTTTGAGATGGGAGAGGACCTCTGGAGGTTGTCCAGACCAAAACCCTACTAACAGCGGGGTGCACTAAGGCAGTTACTTGGTGCTATATCCATTCAGGTTCTGAATATCTCCAAGGATATAAAGTCCACAATCTGTCTGGGCAACCTGTTCCAATGTTTGACCACCCTTTCTGTAAAAAAGGTGATTTACATTCTTAAGTGGAATTTCCCATATTTCAGTTTATCTCCATTATCCTGTGTCTAGATACCACTGCAAAGGGTCTTTACACCCTCCATTAGGAATTTATACACATTGATAAGATCCCCCTCAGACTTCACTTATCCACACTGAACAGTTATGTTGGCTTTTCCTCATAATCACATATACGCCCCAAAGCCTTCTTCATCTTTCCAGCTGTTTGCTGGCATTGCTCCAGTATGCTCATGTCTCTGTTGCACGGAGGAGCTGATAACAGGACACAACATCCAGCGTGGACTGCAAAGAAAACAGTTGATTTGCTAACTGTTTTAATGAACTGTACCTTATTTCTGCTAGGAATCACAAAAACTTCTTTTGACAACATGAAGAGAATGTCGCTGAAGTCTGGAGGACAATATATTTCACTGTTGACTAATCTATCATGTCAGACAGGCATATTAAGGCTATAAACCTGTATTTTTTAGAATTAGCTTTAAAATTTAATGAAATAGACTAAGATTTAAAATGAACTATTGAATTCTAAGTGGCAGTACTAATAACGATCCAGGTTACATCATTTTGTCAAATTAATGTGTTTCATGTTTTTGTTTTTTATAATTTCTTTACTAAAGAATACCTTCTTTGCCTCTTGGCAGTGTTTTTCCCAATGGAGGAGTGATCAAGTAACATAAAATTTCTCATACTGAGGTTTACTCTGAAAAGTTTTCCCTAAGTAAGGAAAGAGTTTTTCCTCATTTAGGAGGTGTTCACAGGTAAGAGAAACTATCAACAACTTAATACAGACAGTAAAATTGCTCAGTCTGGCAGTTTATCCCTTGCTACATTCATAGATTGTTTACATAGTATGCATCAGATTATGATGTTCCCTTGTTTGATTATATATGGAATATATGAAGAATGATCCATTATCAAAAGCAGGATTTTTAGAAGCTTCTGAGTTAGCACTCCTTAAAAATGATAATTAATTTCCTCCTATGGATGTGGCCTTAGTGTAGTAAATCAAACATTAACTGAGTTCATGCTTCCAGCCAGCTGGAACTATGAGTTCAACTAATATGCAATCATATCATACTGAGCAAGAGGACATGACCTTGTGAATCAAGATTTAAGATTATTTAACAGTAGTTGGTTTGATTTGCCAGAACATTGTTGTAGGCCATGTATTATTTTAAGAAATTAATGTCTTGGTAAACTACAGCTTTAATGCAACAATTAATGTACAACTCTATAGAAATCAGTGATGAGATTGTCACAACTGCAGAGGAAATAAATGGGCAAGTATTATTTAGTAAAGAAAAGATTAACTAATGTTTCAAGTGTAAAGCAGGATTTAATATTGTATTTGAATAGATAGATAAGTTCAGCCAGCTTTTTTCTTAACTGTTTATACTAATTAGAATCATAGAATCATAGTATTATTTTGATTGGAAAAGACCTTTAAGATCATCAAGTCCAACCATTAACCTAATACTGCCAATCCCAGCACTAAATAATGCCCCTAAGCAGCATGTCTACATGACTTTTAAATACCTCCAGGGAGGAGAACCCCATCACCTCCCTGGGCAGTATGTTCCAGTGCTTAACAGCCCTTTCAATGAAGAAATGTTTCATAATGACCAACGTAAACCTCCCCCGGCACAACCTGAGGACATTTCCTCTTGTCCTATAACTTGATACCTCGGAGAAGAGCCCAATTGCCACCTCGCTACAGCCTCTTTTCAGGTAACTGGAGAGAGTGATAAGGTCTTCCCTGAGCCTCCTTTACTCCAGACTAATCAACCCCAGTTTCCACAGCCTCTCCTCCTAAGGCTTATGCTCTAGACCTTTCACGAGCTTCACTGCCCTTCTCTGGCCACTCTACAGCACCATAATATCCTCCTGGAGTGAGGGGCCCAAAACTGAGCACAGTATTTGAGGTGCAGCCTCACCAGTACAGGGGCATAATCACTACTCTAGTGCTGTTGGCCACACTATTTCTGGTACAAGCCAGGATGTCATTGATTTTCTTGGCCATCTTGGGCACACTGCTGGCTCACGTTCAGTTGACCAACACTCCCCTTTTTCTGTTGAGCAGCTTTCCAGTCACTCATCCCCAGGCCTGTAGGATTGGGTGGGGTTGTTGTGACCCAAGTGCAGAGCCTGGCTCTTGGGCTTGTTGAACCTTGTACCATTGGTCTCAGCCTGATCCAGCCTGTCCATATCCCTCCATAGAGACCCCTGTTCCCAAGCATATCTATGCTCCTGCCAAGCTTTGTATCATCAACAAACTTACTGAGGGTTCCCTCAATCGTCTCATCCAGATCTTTGATAAAGATATTAGACAGAAATGACCCCAATACTGAGCCCTGGAGAGCAGCATGTGTGACTGGTGTCAACTGGGCATCACTTCAATCACCATCACTCTTTGGGCCCAGCCATCCAACTAGTTTTTGACCCAGAGAAGAATATGCCCATCCAAGCTATGAGCAACCAGATTCTCCAGGAGGATGCTGTGGGAAACTGTCAAAGGCTTTACTAAAATCCAAGCAGGTATCATCCACAGTCTTTCCCTCATGCACTAATGGGTCAGATTGTCATAGAAGCAGATCAGGTTATTCAAGAACAACCTGTCTTTCATAAACCTGTGCTGACTGGGCCTGAACCCTTGACTGTCCTGTGTGCATCTCATGCTTGCACTCAGGATGATCTGTTTCATAACCTTCCCTGGCAGCCAAGGGAGTCTGTTCCATTCAGATGTTGAAAATATTTATCTGGTAACAGAAATGTTCCTGAAAGCTACAAATAAAAAAATAACATTACACTGAACTTTCTTTTCCCATATATCTCTCAGGTCCTAAGCTTATTTAGAAGTTGATATATATTCTGTTGCCATACTGATAACAATATTTCAAGAGTTCAGAGCTTCCAACTACAAAACAGCATATTATTTTACTTTTCTATTCGTAGAAACTATTTGACAAATTCAGCAGGTTTTAATCTTTAAATATGGTGCTGTCTCTCTTGTTTTATATAGAACCTGCTGTTCAAGGCCTTACAGATTGAGTAGGCTTTCCTGTTAAATTAGTTCTTTAGTTTGGAACTTGATTTTTAGAACCATGTTAACATATTCCTTTTGGTTTTTTGAATCACAGTTCTGTGAAACATTGAAAAGCCACCAAAGCTTATGCTACATTATCTTTTACTTGTGCTTATGCTACATTATCTTTTACTTGTCTCAGACAATTTATTTCTCTTTTAAGAGAAAGTATGTAAGTGTAATGTTGGAGCTTTCAGCCTCAGCAATGGTTCTGGGGATGCATTTCTTCCCCATCTCCTCCATATGCGACAGATGTAGTGCAAAAAAGAAGAATATGAAGCTCAGCTCTCATCTTTTATTTTCAATATCACAGCTGGGTCACAGTGATTTTTTCTGTGGCTCATCTTGAGGTTGTGGTCAAGCCCAGCCATGTCCTCAAAGTGCCTTGCTTCAGTCATTCACCATACCCTCTTAGATGTATGCAGTTTTAGTACATCTGCATTCCTTGCCATGATTTTCTTATACAGAGGCAGTGGAGAATACAGTCTGAACATGCCCTAAGCATTCGTCCTGTTCCTGAGGTTTATGCTACTATAAAAGAGGCATGACATGTATTTCCCTTTGAGTTCACCTCAGTCAGCTGGATGAATCAAGCTGCTTTTCTGTGTTTTTGGTTTCATCTTTATTTCTTTGCTACTGAGACATCTTTCCACATCTTAAATATTTTATCAGAACAATTTGTTATTGCTGCCAGTACATACTTCTGAGATTAGGTTCTTACAGACATCTACTGCTGTTTGAATTTCTCTAGTGTATCCTACCTGTTCTCCAGCTTCTGCTTCAGAGTGCCATGAGGCTCCAGAAGTCCTGCAGCCCCCTGTCATGTGTCTCACATACCTTAGGTTTCTGACAGGGCACTAGATGGCAGTGATTAGGCAGCTAGGTCTTGTAAGTGCAACTGTAGGCAAGTTCTGGAGTTTCTTCTGAGATCTTCTGAGCCAACACAACCTGTTACAGACATTGTCTACTTTCACCACCCTCCAAATTCTCCTTGTCTGTTATTATGGTACTTTTGGCTACCATACATGGACTCCAGACTCCTGTAAGTACACCTCTGGATGAGTAGATCAAAAAGACCTTATTCCAGAGGAAGTTTCCATAATTGATCTTACAGGAAGCAAGCTGTACAATGGTTACTTTCTGGGTGTAGAAGGATCAAACTTGGGGTCCAATTGCAGATTTTAGAAATCTGCATGCTTTTCAAAATAACATGGCTTCATAGGAGAAATTAGTTTATATATGTGGACTTTCAGGAGGCTTATTCTCAAGATGTTTCTGTTAGATCTTTCTATTTAACTGTCTCATTGAAAGAGGACTTGCAAGTTATGGTAAGCACTAAGCATCCTTACAGAAGGATGCCAGAGGTCTTTAATTATGCGTTGGTCCATATAGAAGCAATAGAATCAACAGTGGCTTGCCTTATCTTTGAAGATGACAGCAACTTTGTAAAGTTGGACAACACACGTTAGTCAATTTCAGAACTGAAATCTCAGCTCTTTTCATGTCATTGCTTGGATGTTGGATGGCTCTGAGAGTTAAAAGTACATGGATCTTCTGTGGCCATAGAATGACAGTATTCAGTCTAAATAGTCAATGTTCATAGCTTTTCTTATGACACACGGTGACCAACTTGTCTGCTTATACTACATTGTTTACTTGATCTGACATTTTTATTAGTTTAGTCAGAAGTAATCTGATGATTATCTTACTCATCTTCCTCTTTTTCTAAGTTTTTTTTCAGTCATCTTCTGCAGCTGGTAGGTTTATGACAAATATTACAAGACTTTTTCCCCTAGTTAAAAATTCTGGTACCATAACAGGACTTAAATTGAGTGCCAGTTTTCTTAATGGAAAGCCCCTAGACAATGTTTTATTTTTGTTGTTTATTTCTGATAGCAGTTACTTTATCTAGGAAACCAAGGAAGGCTCAGACTAACATCTGAACTGTTACTCTCACTCTATTTATTTATTTATTTATTTATTTAATTTAAGGAAAATGTTTACTCTTAGAACTTGTACTAAGTTTTAATGCAAATAGTATATTTCACTTAAACTGAGAAACTATTTTGACTGTATTTTTTCAAAAGCTACACAGATTAGATTTAAAGTTAAAATTGCTTAGTGCATTCTGATTGTTACATCTGCTTTATCTTTTATATTGACAGAAGTTCTTTTAAAGATATAATTTTTATGTATCTTTTGCCAAAGGACCTAAAGCACTGTTGAATTGCTGAATAATTGACAGTGAGATGTGTTATGGGGTAGCTAAAGAAGAACACCACCTTTTAATTAGGGCTCATTCAACCATAACTCAAGACAATCAGAGAGATATACCATTAGTTGACATCTGCAGGGTTCCTGTAAGAAATGCCATCTTGCTGAATGTCTGTGTTGACTTTCAGAGAGAGTCCATCTTTATTAAACTATGGCCTTGGAGCCTGCACATCAGGTGATTACCTGTCTGCACAAGTCACTGTTATGAGGTACCGTTTCAGTGAGGATTTTCCTACACTTTCTGTGAGAATACTGATGGAGGAAAAAATCCTACTCTTAATATGAGAGAGGAAGGAGAGGGAGTAGGAGGTGGGGCTCACTCCTTTCCTGTTATCTTTCAAGCCACTGAGTATTTTTCCTCTGCCAGTTCCAGTCTGACTGCTTTAGACAGCCAGATGGGCAAAAGAGAGGAAAAAACCCAATTTGTGTGTCATGATTAAGACAGCTTAATATACATTCCCTCCACCCTCTAACAACAAAAAACCCCGAGTGACACAAAACCAGTTACTTGCCACCAGCAGACCAAGGCTCTGCCAGTCCCCAGTTAACGGCTATCTTGGAAAAACTCTTTTCCAACTTTTACTGATGAGCATTAATTTACATGGCATGGAACATCCTTTTGGTCAGTTTGGGTCACCTGTCCTGGCTGTGTTCCCTTCCAGTTTCTTGCTCACCCCCAACATACTTGCTGGGGTGAGAAACAGAGGAGGCCTTGATGCTATGTAAACACTCTTCAAAAGAAGCTAAAACACTGTTGTGTTACCAACACTGATTTACTTATAAATCTAAAATATAACACCATACAGGCTGCTATGAAGTAAATTAACTCTATCCCAACAAACTCAGTACATATGTCCTTTGAGAATTTCCCTTTTCCAAGAGTGTGCGGGCTTAGCATGTGTTTTAGAAAGAATCAGAGCCTGTAAGTTTTTCATTATTTCTTCCTTTCTCTGTTGATTTTCAGTAGTGACTTGCCTGCTAGAATTATGAGATCTTCCTTGGAACTTCTCTTGCTGGATAATTTCAGCATGTACACTGAGTCTTCCTGCTGTTGGGAAGCAGAGAACATTAATTAGCACTCCATTTGAGACAGCATTAGGCCCTCTCCGTATTGTTATTATCTGCTTGCCTTCCACATTTTGATAGCTTAAACAATTGATCTAGACATTTTAGAACAAATCTGTCTCCCTAAAGCTTTAGTCTAACCATGGGTAACCATTCCAAGATCCTTTAGTCGGGGTCTGTTTTTACAGTTTCCAACCTGTTCCCAAAGTTTCTCACAGTGGCAGCAACTTTAAAAAGAGGTCAGCAGTGTCAGCCTGGCTGTCAGGAACTTCTAAGAAATTAGCCTGTATAGCAAGTGGATTACTAAAATCTAGAATGCTGCTTCAAACAGCCCCACATGAAGCAGATATTTTGACCTGCTTCATGACACTGCAAATGGTGGTGAATCAAACCACTTGGTAATGCAAGTGGTTCATGGTAACGCAAGGAACTGCTGTCCTGAGGCCAGTCAGTAACACTAAGACTGTTCATAAATGTCATGACAGCTGTTTTAGCATTCCTCCAGAGAATAGAAGTTATCTTTTTCCGATAACTAGGGATTTGTTCAGTACAAGTGGTTCTTGTGATCAGGCTTCAAGCAGTCTGGACAGCTTTGAGAGTCTTTAGCCCATAGGGACTAATTTATAGAAGTCACATCTCAGGATTCACTGGGGTGAACTGGACATACCTTTTTCCTAGAAACTCCTTGTAGTTTCAATTCCTTCATTTCTCTCTCTCAGACAATATTAAGTGCTTGTCTGTCAGCTCTGAAACGTGCTTCTTTGCACCCAGGTTACTCTTTATGCTTGGCTGCATATAGGTATATATCTATCACAGATTCACACCTACGAAACAGGATGTTAATGTGAATCTCTATTCTGGATATGATCTGAACCTCTTTGTAGTGGTTGCAGAGCCTGATTAACATTTGTGAAAAGTCTTCTTTGGGGTGTATATTCCACCAGGACTACAGGATTTAGTATGCACTACTACCTCCCTGCAGTGTTGACTAAGGTACTACTAGTCTCTATTGCTAAATCAATGTAAAGCCCCATTTACACTTCAAAGTTTTTGAGATGTGGATAGTTTGAAAAATGTGCTGGAATCTTCACCCTTATGTCATAATGTTTAAGAGATTATTATCAGTGTGAGGAGATAGATATATCCTTCTGTCAAGAGATGATGAATCTGTCACACAGCTTATCTCCCTTGAAGTTTAAGAATTTATATTGAAAATTTGTGTGTTTTCAGTCTGCCTTATTTGGGACATATGGATTGCTGTGTCTGAGGTAAACTTCCAGAAGCCTTCATATGCCCTAAGCTGTACTCACATTTTAATGAACACTAGAGTGGCACTATATGTGGAAGAGGTGGGATGGCAGCTTACCCATGGTGGAACTGTTGCAGTATTACTAAATGGTTCTGGCTTGGGTGAGAGAGAATATGCATATACTGCATGAATAGATAATACATTTAATAGAGCCATTTTCTTACAGAGAATATGCAGCTGTGAGGAATGAATTGTCCCTTCTGGAGTTGCCTGTTTTCTCCCTCTTGACTGCAGAGAAAGGCTAGAGCAGTTTGCCTTCCAAATGAGGTACATAAAATCATCAGAGACAAATGCTGGCCTCTACTGCAAAGCAAAATATTTAAACATACAGTTCCCTTGTAACTTAGTCGGTATTATGTTAGACAGTACAGATTCAGAGTAAAACCACTCAGCCTAATGGAATTTAGGCTTTTAATTGTTTTCCTGTGTTTAGTATACTGTCTTCTATTACTCATCTCATGTACTACAACAGTGATATTAATTTTGTTGAAAAGTTCCTGTCTTAAATTATAATTTAACTTTTTATGTGCATCCTGTTTATTTTTTTTCTTTATTTCCTTTTTAAGCATTTTATTTATAAGTTGTGGTGAATGACTGCTTCCATATCTCAAAAGTTATTGCAATTAACACTTAAGATGAAGTGTTGCTATTGTCAGCTTTATGAAAGTATATCTGAAGTATTGGATAGATAGAATTTGTGCAACAGGCCTTTACTATTGTTATTTTCGTGTTGAGTTTTGGTCATAGTATAAAGAAAACTGAAGTGTCAATAATCTTTACTGTTATTGCAGAACTATTTAAATTACATTGTGCAAAATGTCACTTTTCCTTTTAACTTCTTATTTTTGCAGCTTCATTTTAATTTTAATACTTTACACACAGTTCCTTGATTATTATTTTTAATGACTAATTGACTGACAGTGCATGATTTCTGATTGCTCATTAAAATTAACTAATCAGCATGTAGGTTTGATGCATGAGAAGATGTTTTCTGTTGATATGGTCTTATCAAAATTCTTCTCAGTAATGCATAAATGACTAGTATATATATTTTTTAAAAGAAATTAAGTGCCAAAAGAATAGTAGTTAGGGTATGCAATTTTATAATATGACACAATAAGCACAGATCAAATACAGGTGACAGAAAACCAAATATTATTTCTTTTTACAATCTGTAATTCAAATGCACTAATTGTTGACAGGGACAACAAAAGAGTCTACATGCTTCAGAGTATATTTGGTTTAAATACAACCTGAAGCAGTAACCCATGGGAATTATCATGTAGCTTGGATGTTAAATATCAAAATAGAATTCTTTCATCTGTTGTAATGCTCTCTCATTACAGCAATTAGTTCATTGTTTACTGGGAAATATTTAGGCTATTTCTGATTGTCAGCATAGATCTTTTTTCTTTGTACCTTACCTTTGTGTCTCTGTTTAACCTTTGTCTGGAACTAAATTGTAGAAGTTGTTCCATTACCCCATGACCCCTGATCATCCAAGAAGTGGGACTGGGAAAAGTAGAAGAGACGTGCCCTGAAATTAAAATGGATTTAATAAAACAGCAAAGCTAATATTAATACTAATGCCAATATAATGTATAGAAAATGATACTCATCCCAGTGAACGTACAGCAATCACAAAAAAATGAGAAAGCAATCCTTAGAATCAGAATGGTAAGCAAACCCCTCCAGGGATGGGAAGAGGAGGGGTGGAAAGGAAAAGAAGGAGAAGCCCCTTTATAATGAGTGTAATATTTATGGTATGAGATACCAACTCAGGTCAGCTGCCCTGGCTTTTGTCCCTCCTACCTTAAGCTCCTGCTGAGTCCAAACTGTTAATGGCCTGCCTACCATGCTGTCCCAGAAAAACCAGGACACTTGGTTATCTTAGTAATGGTTTGTATTTTGGTAATTGTCCAAGATATCATTAAGTCACCATATGACATTCTATTTTTTAGGTCTTTGTTAGTTTAATGTGAAGCTTTTCTTTTTAAGTCTTGAGTTGTGTTACAGTATTAGAACTATTAAAAGGATTAAGTTGTGGGGTTTTGAGATTGGGTTTATGAGTAATATACATGTATATTATTTGTTGATGAAGGTCCTGGTTATTTCCTTAGAGGGAAATTATGTAATGAATATGTGAGCATATTTCTAGCTGTAATGAAATAAATTAATAACTTCAGCTAATTAAAATAAGAAATATACAATCAGAATGCATTATATTTATAAATTATTCAGTTCTTAATGAGGGGTGAGGTGATTTCAATACCCTCAAACAGGCAAGTTCCCATATTGACATGTTCAGTACCTTAGGAGATGGAACTGTCTTTCAACCTCTTGTAATACTAGCATTTAAACACTGGCTGAGCTGAAAAAAATATGCTGATTAATTCATGGATCTGAGTATAATATTGGACTCAAAAGTAGCTAGTAAATGAATAATCTGCTTTCTGCTGTTTTTGGAATTTTATTAACACTTACTGAAGCTGCTTGATTCTTATAGAAATGCTGTAATTGGGTAGTAGTAAGGTTACATTTAGACTAGGTGAAAGTGATTATCATCTTGAGTTGTCTGGAAGTAAATTACCATGCATTACACAATAGGGAGTCACAGATATAATATGTTTAGCAAATGAGAAGTTTGTATGTTCTGTTCTAGCCAAGGTTTTTGAATGATTGTGGAAAAACTACTGATCTAGTCAGATGATTGTTTAAATGTTAGATTTAAATTGAAAATACTCAATCTTTTGTCCAGTTACAGGTAAAGTAAAATATTTCTGTCCAACACTATGCAAATCTTACTTTCTTTAGAATCCTGAATTTGAAAATAAATCTGAAAATTTGTGGGCAGAGGCATTTGGTAGAGTGGAGCCACAGTGAAGCAACTTAGCTCTGTCAGAATGTTTATTTTTTTTACTTGTGATAAATCTAGTTACAGTCACATATTTTTTTCAGTATGATACTATAAACAGGGCAAAATAGTTATGTCCCAGTCTGATGAAACTCACCTTCAGATATGCAAATTCCAATATTATACACCATAGTGTTTCAGAGTTTTCTATGATTGTTTTAATATGTATTTTCTGTATATTGAGCAGATAAATCTGCTGTGCAAAAATTTCTGTTCCTCACAAATTTTTCAACATCTGACACTCTTTAGGAAGGTCATGCATGGATGTAGGCCAGCTAGGCTTTCTTCAGAAGGATATGTGACTATTTTAATGGTTCAGACTTCTAAAACTTTGAAGAATTTAATGTACTTAATTCAACTAAGTCATGAAGTGTCTTTTTTTAAAGCAGAAACCTGTGAAAATACTGTTGGAATGAACATTGCAGTGTACTAACTTTTTCATATTTATTATTAAAAATGTTTTATGAACAAAATAACTATATTTAGTCTTTTAGTACATAATTCTCTAAGCATCTGTTATTCTGGTAAGATTGAATAGGGTGCATGGGCAGCACCACTAGCTTTTTCTCTGTTAAATAAAAGTTTCAGGAATGGGCTTCTTATGTGATCCAAAGCAAGTGGGAAGACATTCAGCTGCTGACTGATGCTGACAAGTGTCAGCGGTCCTCTGCTGTCACGTAAAAGCATGTCATAGGAATCCTTTCTTCAAAATGAAAAAACTTAATTTTAAGAAAAATATGTTGCTTTTTGCTGTGCTCCTTTGATTCTAGACTTTCATTAATCTAGAGGTTAAAAATAGAATTTCCAGCCTATATTTATTAATGGATTTTTTTTACAATTGATATTGTAACTACTGAGATTGCTTTTGTTCTGAGGCACTTTCTTCAAAGATCCTTTACATACTTTAAATCTAAAGCAATGCTCCACAGTTGCAGTGCCTTGCTGTACAGCCAATGAATGCATTTAATTTGTAATTTATATTATTCTGGGGAGGGATTACACTAGTAAGATGGAGGATGAAATGCTAGGTCTTTTGTAAAGAAGAAACCTTTATTTATTTATTTAGGATGACAAGACAGTTATTAAGTACTTGATACCTGTTCACTATTTCTATAGCTTTTGTTTCAACTACTGTATCAACTTCATAATTTACTACCTAAACTGGTACTTGATTTTAATTTGAAAAATGTGTTACTCTGCTAGTTTTCCTTACCTGGTATAATTTTGTTAGGGTGAATATTTGTCATAAGATAGGTAATAAATGAGCTTTTTTTCTGTTACATTGACAAGAAGCAGGATTTTCACAAATCCTCTTGTTACTATTTGGGTTCTTGAGTTAAAGTCAAGGGTACATTATTATCAATATCAAATATATTCTATACAAGCTTTTCTGAGGACTGGTGAGATAGATCAGTTTATCATGGCACTATGATTTGGGGGATGGAGGACATAATGTGTAAACAAAGGCTGTGAAAACTGAGTTTATTCACCCTTAAAAAAAGCTTAGTGGTGATATCATTGTTATTCTATTACCTAATAAGAGAGAAGAGGTGCACAGTGAAAGGAGAAGAGGCAAGACACAAGATGCAACGTGAGAAATTTTGATTAGATGTTAGGAATTAGGATTAGTCAAACACTGGAGTAGGTTCCCTGGAAGGCTGTGGGTTTTTCATCCTTGAAGATATTAAAAACTCAACTGGACAGGGTCCTGAGCATGTGGTCTGTGTTGACTCTTCTTTGATTGGACTAGACGACCTCCAGAGGTTCTGGCAAATTATTCTGTGGTTCAATAATAACAATGAGTTGATGTCTATCAGGTGACATCTTGAAGTTCTGCCCAGACACTTATTCAGGACTTCTGACTTGATAGATACTTCTAGTAAAACTTCTTACTCCCTTTCTGATAAACACATTTGGATATAGTAGTAATTATGGTTCTCTTGCAGAACTCTTTGCCTGCTGTTTATGGTTGCTGCTTATATGTGAATCTGGAAAGTGACTTACACTAGGCTTAAATACATGTAATATCTATGATATTCATCATGCTTCTGTCCCTACAGATATGATAGGTGTTGCACCTTCTTTTTCACTAGTCATTCCACTTGATGGGAAGAGACATCACATAATGAAAACTTTTGTAGGCAAGCAGTCATTCCAAAAAGATGTTTTAACTTTTTATGTGACCTTTTTTATGTCTCAATGATTCTCGTGAGATTACTATACACAATAGTGATAAAAAGTTGATTTTGTATTCAAAACAAGCTGCTGGGGCTTTTTGTATTTTTATAATTAGAATAAGAGTCTGGTATTCCAAGTGGAGCATATGATGTTGAAAGTGAATAGAGAGATTACTTTCCTGAACAGATGACCCTCTCTGTATTTTCCAAAGCAGGTATCTTTGATAAGGGTAATGGAGGCCACTGTAACAGGTTTCTGTTCTAGTTTCTCTTTGCAGTGTAAGACCAGTGATTTTGTAACAGAAATCTTTAGAGAATAACTATCTTGCAAGTTTAGTGTGAAAATTGAGTGATTGTTATCATTTGTCAGTTACAAAATAATAAAAAATTATAAGGGATGACCTAGTTTTGTTTCACCATTTAGAGGATACTACATATCTTTTGCTTGAAGAGATGTGTTCTAAAGGAAGTAGCAGAGATTCCCTTTTGCAGTAATTTAGTTTGAAGAGGTGCCTTAATCTTGTAAAATGGACTATAATGCCATGTCAGGATCCATCTTTTGAAGATTCTTCAAGAATGCTGTTGTCTTTGAGACAGTGGTAGGACAGGTCCGTTATTGATGATTCCACTAGTCTGGCATGCAGCCTTTCTGTCAGGTTAGGAGTAGTTTTTTGGCTTCTTCGAAGTTTTACCCTATAAGACAAAGGTTTCATTATGTTGACATGTATTTTATTGCCACTACTTGGGAAAATTCTGCTGTCTGTTTCGTGGGAGGACTTCTACTCAAAAAAATTAAGGTATTGTGAAAGAAATGAAGCAAATATTGTACAAGCTGCTTATAATAATTTTGTAACTACATAAATTTAATAATATTCAGCAGTAATTCACATTGTGATGAGTAGGATTTAGGTTTATCACTGAAGATTAAAATAAATTATTTTCTCTTGTATTTTGTAGTTATGATTAGAAGCCTCAAACTTGTAAATTAATGATCTGAATATATCCTTACTCTGCTTTGACTCCTAAGGAAAACAGAAAATACTCGAAATGGGATTTTTTTGTTCCAGTAAGGGTCTCTAAAGACACATTGCTTTCAGGCTGGCAACTTGGCTAATGAATTTCTGATATGATTGATACATCTGTTTCTTGGCTTTATAAATCAATGACTTTGTATTTAGATGGTAATTCTTTTGGGTGCAATTTAAGGGTTACCTTCTATATGAACTGTTGTCACCTTCAGATGGCCTGTACTATGGAAATACTATCTCATATTATGCTATAAATACTTTCTTCTTGCTGAAACAGCTCAGTGAGTGGAAGGAAGACTTTATTAGCATTGTTACTTTTGTTTCAAAATAATAGAAAAAGAATGGACATTCACTGTAATATTTTTCATTCAAAATTGACAAATTACTTATTATTTCTCTTTAAGAATTATTAGAGGTGTATCTTCCTGAAGACTTAAGAAAAAAAAAAAAAAACCAACCTAAACCAGAATAACAAAACAAACAAACAAACAAAACCAAAACCAAACAAAACAAAATTCACAAAAGGAAGTTAAAAAGTGATTTTTAAATATACATTTTAAAGATGTTGCTAAGTTATTTTTTTTATTTTATAAAAATATACTGTCAGAGCTGTGAAATATTATAGTGTTAAAATGATAACTGGCAAGAAAATAGATTTCTTGTAGTTGAATTCAGATTTTGTGGATTTAAATATTTGCATCTGAAGTAAATAAAATATAGACTCTTATGAAAGTATATGTATATGCTTTGTCTGAAAATATATTACTGAGTGTATTTTTCATATTATATTTATATTTATTCTCAGCCTGAAGTCCTCATAGTGCTTAGTTATGTTTAATTTATTACTTCTCTGATCTGCACTAGGAAAGTATATGATTTAGTACTAATTTTTAGAAGACAAAATATTATATTATTTCATTCATTAGAAGTGTTTAAGGCTAGAGGAGAAGTTTCTTCCACTTCTAAATTTCTTGTTAGAGTTGTAAGCAAGTCATCTGTAAAACACCCTGATAATGAAGTTTCTAGATTCCTGGTCTCCTGCTTTCCTATGGATATCAACTCAGAAAGAGATTTAGACAGTAAAAAGCAAATTAAGAAAGGAAATAAATTTGGGAGGCTGTATATTGGAATTAAATTTGAAATTACTCATTATAGGTTTTTTTTTGCTTGCTGAGAAGAGATAGACTTGAGATGCTGCATCTAAATAGTGGATATGGGTGATCCACTGCATGTCTTGATCAGCTCGTTGTCCTCTAAACTGTGTGTGTGTAGTCCCCTTTTGTAACAAAATCAGGGCAAAGTGTACATGTCTTTTTGAGATTACACGTGTCTGCATCATTTGGTGGCATGGAGCTGGAACACAGCCAGTGAAGACATCTGAACCTGACTTTGAAGCTGGAACAGACACTTAGGTCAGAGCATTAGTCATTCTCTGTCTGTAGCAGTGCCACTGCTACCTCCAGCCTGTTCCTGCTGATGGTTTGTTCTGTATGAGTTACCATCTTAGCTCTACTGGCTGAGGTTTAACTTAGAGAGTTTAACTTTAGACAGATTTTGCCACAGTTTTATCAGAATTGCTTTTCTGGAGTGAAAGACTGTTTGCTGCAACCAGTACAGCTATTGCTGGAGAAGGACATGTAAGGAAGTTTTTGGACATTGCATAATGGGATTTGCAATAGCTGACACATCATGGAACATTGCATAAACCAGCTAACAGACAACGCTAATAGAAGGGATATATTGGAAATATCACTACTTTCCTGGAGTTAGCTGTTGATATGAAACCTTGAAATAGTCACCTGTGAGAAATGGAGATTCAAGGTCTTCCTTCAGAGGCTGTGTCCCTGTTACCATTTATATAGGGAGTTATCCCACAGGGAACTGGACCACTCTCCTCTTTCAGAAAACACAGAGAAATTGATGCATATGGAAGAGGGGAGTAACTTTCATGAACTATTTAGCTCTCTAAGGACTTACCTGGAAAATGGCAGTCCTAAATTCATAACCTCTTACCTTGATTGGTTTCAGACCCACAGCATGGACTTTAGATATCAGTGACAAGGCCACAGAATATTTGACCCTGAGACCTATCTTCTCCTCACCTTGTTAGAGCTGGGTAATTGTGGAGGGAGCTCAGTAATACTGGTTTTTTTTTTCTTTTAATATTGCCAGTCAAAGTTTAATTTCTCTGCTGGAATTATCTCATATTTTTTTTTTACTTTACAGGTTAATTTAACTGTGCATAAATGTAACTGTTCTCTAAATGTTACTGAGATCTTCCCTGCTCAGCCCCTCAGAATGGAGACAAAAGGTTTCCAATGATGTTTTTGTCTTGTATTTT
>JANIJG010016124.1:0-12072 GCA_024611175.1 Megaceryle torquata
CAGCCCCAGGTCCCTCAGCTGCTCCTCACAGCACTTGTTCCCCAGACCCCTCACCAGCTTGGCTGCCCTTCTCTGGACCTGCTCCAGCCCCTCAATGTCTTTCTTGTACTGAGGGCCCCAGAACTGATCCCAGTACTTGAGGTGCAGACTCCCCACTGCCGAGTACAGAGGGACAGTCACCTCCCTGCTCCTTCTGGCCACGCTATTGCTGATCCAGGCCAGGATGCCCTTGGCCACCTGGGCACACTGCTGGCTCACGTTCAGCCGGGTGTCCACCAGCGCTCCCAGGTCCTGCTCTGCCAGGCAGCTTTGCAGCCACTCCTCCCCCAGCCTGGAGCATCGCAGGGGGTTGATGTGGCAATAATTTAGGGTCGAATAGATTGTTTTAAACCCAGAGTTTCCTCAAACAAAAAGAGGTACCTGCCAGAAACAGTCACAGTTGGTTAGCTTTCATTTTCTTGTTATTTCTCAAAGTGTCTCAATTCTCTTGGGTTCAGGCAATTCCCCGGAGAGCCTCCAGAGCGGCCGGTTCGAATACACCGTTTGCTTCCTGCCTCCCCTTGTGCTGAATTTTGAACTCCCCCCAGACTACCCGTCCACCTCCCCACCAGTGTTCACCCTCAGTGGGAAATGGCTCTCCCAAGCCCAGGTCAGCAAAACAATTGTTTTAACAGAACTTTTGTGCTCGTAAGTTTGTCATTAACGGTGCTCTGGGGGATGTTTGTGCAGTGGAATAAAGTAAAATGTAGACCTAAATAATTACTTTGCTCTTTCAGTTGGCTCTTTTGTTTCCTACTTGTTGTGATTCGGTCGCGATTCTGAGGAGTGAAAGTTTGCGCCTGTGAGCGTTATTTTAATGTGTATTTGATGTGTGTTTATAAAACCTCCAGAATCTGCAATGTAAGTCTGTGCCGAGGGGGTCCGTGGGAGAGGAAGATGGTAACGAGTTGTCAGAACTGACTGAAATCTGGAACTGTGTTTTCTTTTCTAGCTCAGTGCTCTGTGCAAACACTTGGACAACGTATGGGAAGAGAATCGAGGCTGTGTGGTCTTGTTCGCCTGGATGCAGTTTCTGAAGGAAGAAACGCTGAGTTACCTGAATATTTCCTCTCCGTATGAGCTAAAAATGTGCCACAGAGGGAACGGGCAGAGCAGGGCACCTTTGGACCCTCTGGACGCCGAGAAGGACGGTGGTGGCGCGGCTGGTTCTGCCGCAGCCGAAGAAGAGCTGGTGGATGCGAGAGCCGTGCAGGATGTGGAGTCGTTGTCGAGTCTGATCAGGGAAATCCTGGACTTTGACCAGGCTCAGAAGAGAAAGTGCTTTAACAGTAAGATGTACTTGTGCAATATCTGCTTCTGCGAGAAGCTGGGCAGCGAATGTATGAACTTCACCGAGTGCAGCCACGTGTACTGCAAAGCGTGCCTGAAGGACTACTTCGAGATCCAGATCAGGGATGGGCAGGTCCGCTGCCTCAACTGCCCAGAACCCAAGTGTTCTTCCGTTGCCACTCCTGGCCAGGTAACAGAGGTGTGCGAGCGGTGCTGGTAGAGTTCTGCTCACCTACCCTTACTTGCAGAGGACAAGGTGTGGCTTTTCATGGCGAGCATCGGGAATGCACCTGAGGAGAGTTGGTTTTTTCACACTCTGAGCCATGCAGAGGCATCAGAGTTAAATCTGCATCACTCGGCACCTCTTTTGCCCGGTGTATCAGTGCTGGTGTTGGTCAGAGGTCTGAATAAACATCCTTTATATGAATAAACATCCTGCGTACTTTAAATCCAAGGAATTATTCTTAAAATAGCTCTTCTAGGAGTATTTTCACGACCCGTTGGAGAAGGTAAAGTGGATTCATCCCAGCTGTAGGTGCTTTTTCATTGACTCACTGGCTTTGCAGGCTCGGAATTCTGGACACGTATGGAATCTTAGAATCATTTTGGTCAGGAGAGACCTTTAAGATCATATCGAGTCCAACCATTAATCTTCCTTTGCTCTTTGTTTAGGTTAAAGAGTTGGTCGGAGAGCAGCTGTTCGCCCGCTACGACCGCCTGCTGCTGCAGTCCAGCCTGGACCTGATGGCAGATGTCGTGTACTGCCCTCGCCCCGGCTGTCAGACACCTGTCATGCAGGAGCCGGGCTGCACCATGGCCATATGTTCCTGCTGCAACTACGCCTTCTGTACTCTCTGTAAAATGACTTACCACGGGGTCTCCCCGTGCAAAGTTACTGCAGGTGAGTCCTTGTGTTTCAGAAACGGGTCAACGAACAGTAAGTCTGGCGCGGAAAGGATTGAAGGGCAGAAATTGAGCGAGGAAACTCAGCACCACCTGAGTTTGCTAAAAGATGGGATGGATTCCTTTGGAGTAGGTCTGTTGCTGGCAATTTAAAAGTATTCCTTTGATGATGCGCTGCAGCTCAGGAGGTCCCTAAACTGCTGATTGTCAAAGGCTGAGAGGCCGTAGCAGGGGAAAAATAATTTTATATCTGCCTTTTTTGGTTTTTTTTTTTGTTTGTTTTTCTTACCCCTTCCTGTGAATCCACCACTTCCTGGTACCAGAGTTGATACTGGGATCAGGTGGATGCTTCTCCCTCTGGCCTCGCAGTCCTGTGACAGTTTCCTGAGATGCGTGCTCAGAAAAGGACTCTGTTTTTCAGTCTATCTTACATTGTAGATTTGTTTTAATCCCACCAACCGCTCTCTCGGTGTAAGGCTGTTGAATTTTGAGGGAGAGGGGTTTTAATCTCTCTGATGTATTCTCATGTTTTACTTGTTTTCTAATGAATTACTTCCCTTGCTGAATAATTTGTGCCATGTTTTTAGCTGTTTTAACTTCTTTATAGAATACATTACAAAACCTGTTTTGATTTGGTGTTTTATTTTGTTGTATTCCCCAGAGAAATTAAGGGATTTGCGAAATGAATATTTAGAAGCAGATGAGGCAACGAAAAGATTTTTGGAGCAACGCTACGGCAAGCACGTGATTCAGAAAGCCCTCGAGGAGATGGAGAGTAAGGACTGGCTGGAGAAGAACTCCAAGGCTTGTCCTTGCTGTGGCACTCCCATAGAGGTGAGCGCCGAGGGGAAAGGCTGAAGACAACAGCCACTCTTAACAGAAACTAAAGCCAGTTGAGTCCGTTCTGTGTTTAGGCTGCAACAGAGGGTGGTTTGTAGTCTCCAAGTTCACCAGGGAAGGTAAATTTCTAGGAAATGGTGAGAGAACTTCCCATTTCTGTCTGTTTAGGTGGAAAAAGAGGTGATGTTTCTGGAGCTCAGGGACTTGAGTAAACACAGCAGCTGGTGGTGTTCAGATTCCCCAACTAAAAAGATCCCGGCTGACCATGGATCCGTACGAAGCTGGGTGTTGTCCGTGTGTTTCAGGCTGCTGCTGTTTCAGACCAGAGCCAGGAGATGAAATACCTTCAGAAGAATGCCAGTTTCTAGCATTATTACTGTTTTAGCCACGGTACAATTCCATGGTTCTAGCTCCTTGCTCTTGAACAGGGAAAAGTTACCAGTGTCGTGACAGTCGGAATAAGAGGCACCCATGAGTTGATGCTTCGTGGGCCGTCGCCGTACGGAGACAGGCCTGGGGACGGATGTGCTAACATTTTATTGCCATTTCTTGTTTCCTTCTCCCCAGAAACTCGACGGCTGTAACAAAATGACGTGTACTGGCTGCATGCAGTACTTCTGCTGGCTTTGTATGGGCTCCCTGTCCAGGCTGAACCCGTACAGGCACTTCAGTGACCCATCTTCCCCGTGCTTTAACAGGTACCTGCTTACATTGATTTCTTCTAGCACCATACCGCTGAATTTTCTGCTTTTTCTTAGTTTCCCAGATTTGTTCTTACTTTGACATTTCTAGCTGTACGGTTTAAGACGCAGTTGCTTCTCCCAACTATTTCCAAGGACCCAGCACTTCCTACAGGCTATGGTTTTGGTTTTTTAAGAACTTCTGTTTTACACTTCTGGAGAAGTCACAGAATCACAGCACGGTTTGGGCTGGAAGGGACTTTAAAGATCATGTGGTTCCAACCCCCCTGCCATGGCCAGGGACACCTCCCAGTTGCCAGGGCCTATCCCTGATGCTTTACTTGCTGCCTTTGGCTGAGAGACAGCCTGTGGGGAAACATTTCTTTGCAGGTGCTTGGGTGCAGCAGAGGGTTTGGGGTAAGAAAGCTGCTTCTGAAGAGCCAGACCTGCCTTACCTCACCCCGTTTAGGGATTTATCAAGAGACAAAGGATGTGGCTGCTCTCTGGGCGAAGGGCAGAGGTGTGACTGTGGCAGCCTCTAAGCTTGTGTGTGTTCCACTGACAAAGTAATCCATTTTCTTGCCTTTTGTTCCCTGCCACCACTGACATGGAACAGTTGTTTGCCCAGCTCTGTAGCACCCGGTTACACAGAAGCTGTTTGGCGCAGGCTGCTGCTTAGACACTGCCTGCAGACCAGCCAGGAAGGGCAGCATGCTCGGGAACTTCTGAGACGTTTTGGAGTGTTAATATTTTCAGGGATTTCTTGAGAGGTGGTGTTTATGAGGTGCTGGGAAACCTCCAGGTGTATCGTGCCGTGGAAGTGCAGAGTGGCTGATTTTAACGGCCTTTGAGGACCGAAGCGTCAGCGGGTTCTGATACTGGACAGAAATAGTGAAAGGTGTATTTTTGGTCACAGATTGATACTTTTTTGGTATGTACTTTACTCTTTTTTATTTTTAGTAATCCTGATGTAAATTATTGGCTGTCTTGCAGGTTGTTTCAAGACACACACGTCGACGGTGAGTTTTGGGAAGGAGAAGACGAAGACTAGCAGCTCTCTCTAGCAACAGCAGCTGAACAGACCAGAGACAGATGCTTTCCATTTTTGTGTCAAAGTGTTTGCTTTTCCCTTCCATTACGTGCGAGAGGAATGGTAACTCCCCTTCACTCCAGGATACTCACACTTCAGAGGCTGCTGCCTAAACCAAAGGAGACTATTTCACCCATCCTGTGGTCAGGATGACCGTGGAAGGCCCTAGTAATCATTTTGATGGCTAAAGACAGCTACAACCAGTCAGACATTGGGAAATTAACTAGGAAAATATGTCCTGAGAGGTGCCCGAAACAAACAAAACTGAAGCCCCAAGTCATAGAAATATTTGGGGGTTTCCTTCTGGGGGACTGACCTCTCAAGGATCTTGTCTCGTATGCACGGTGGGGTTTGGGGCAGTTTTGTCCTTGCTGTCATGCTCTTTCTGGAGCTGTTGAGTGATGCTGCTTGCACAGGGAAACTTTTCTGACACAATACAGACGAGTTCTCTGTGCAACAACCGAGCCTGTTGCTTCTATGGACTTCCCAACCCATAGAGCTCGTTGCTCTATCACCGATAGTTTCTAACAGCGTTCACGGTGATTGACCCAAACCCCCTTCTCGCTGCCTGGCTTTCCTGGGTCTTCTGGGCACGACATGAGCAATGCCCCCCTCCAGCAGTCTGGATCGGTTCGATGCCTCGCCTCAGCGTTGCCTCTCTGTACTCTGCTGAGCGCTGAGGCAGTGAGCAGGGTGTTTGGCCAGTGAGAGGGTGAGAAGTATAAGCTCTTGAACCACATTTTTATCAATACAGAGTTGAGATTCACTTGAATTCTTCAAGATACCGAAAATTACCTTGTCTCCTCAGCTGATGAGGGAATTTATTTTTTACTAACTCATGATATAGGAAGTTTGGTTAGTTGGTAGTTTTGCCTTTGGACTAGATCCTTTATTTCCATGATTCTCGCACTTCAGATTATTTAAAACCCCAAATTGTTTCCCCTTAAAAGCTCGGTAAGTAGTTTTGTGAGCATGAAAGTAATTACTGGAGGGAACCACTAATTTCTTACAAGTTTTTTTTCCCACTTGCAAAGTGATCTAAAAAATTATTTTGAAATTAAAACTGCATGTGCCATGTGCAGAACAAGTAGCAGGGTGGGGTGGACAGCTCAGGAGCTGAAAGCCTCTTCAGGAACATGAGGTGAGCACCTCTCACTCGCTTGTGACTGACGGTAAATAAATTTATACTCAGCTCTCTGGCCAAAATGAGTGCTGGTCCAGTTCCCTTCACAGCAGGGGAAACTCTCCACTTCTAGAATTGGCAGCGATGCGAAAGATAAGAGATGGGAAGGGCGCATCTCTTGTCTTGGTTCAGGCTATAGGATGGTGTGTAGGGAAAGTTTACATCTTTATGGTTTAAATTATATTTCCTGTACCTTTCAGATGCACTAAATTCACTTTAAGAGAGTAAACGCAGTTGTCTCCCTGGTTGTCTTCATTACAGCATGACTGTGGCAGCACAGGCCGGTGCACGGGACTCCGCGCTGCGTGGCGATCGCCTCTGGTGCTTGTGCACCACGGGGATGAGGTGCTCGCTCGCCTGGCTGAGGGTAGAGTGACAGGGGCTGGGCTCCTGCAAGGCCACTGAATGAGGGAAGTTGGGAGGTTTATGTCTGCAAAGACCCCAGGTTTTCCCTGGGAGCTGCAAGCCCCTAACTGAGACAGCTGGGGGCTGTTGTGTCTCTGCTGTGGGATTGCTGCAGTGGATGGAGCAGCTTTGAGCTGCAGGCCCCCAGGAGCTTCCCCTCTGACCACAATATGTAACTCCAGAGGCAGCTTTCAGAAGGGGCTTTCTAAGCCACATTATGTGGGCAGAGGGGGAATGTTTGTGACCAGCAGCAGCTGCTTAAACCTGCTTTTCCTGCCTGGCTGGAGGAGATGCTGTTGGAGCTCTTAAACCTCCAGGAGGCAGGGCAGGTCCCTCCTGCCAGGCCAGCACCGGGCTGAGGGCAGGGTCTGGATGCCCACAAAGCAGGGGCTGGGGCTGTCTGCCAGAGCCAGCAGAGCACGAGCGCTGTGGTGGAGTAGTTGAAGGTGTTGCGATGAGATACCTCTGCTTCCAGGAACTCTGGGCAGAGAGAGGAGGAGGAACAGTGATGTGGTCACCACTGTGTCTGTGAGTGCTGGGTGCCCTGGTTCCCCTGGGGCTGGAGCTCCTGCATTCTGCAGAGGTGGAGGAGGACAGACCCTCTGAGGAGGGGACAAGGAGGTGACTGCACTCGTAGGACAATCGTCTGGCATTACAAAGGTGGGACAGCTAAAACTAGACCTGTCTTCACAGGCAGAGAGCACGGCAGGCAGCTCCAGTAATGTGGCATGGAGTTTCTGCCTTGGGTGTTTTTTTAACCCCCTCTTGAAGACCTCCTCCCTCACTCCATTTCTGTGTTCACAGAACGAGTGTTACCTGCAGACATTTAGTGGTAAAAGGTGGAGAACTGTGACCTCCTCCTTGTTCCTTTCAAGATCCCCACTTTTTTAGCCATCAAAAGGCTGCTGCCTGACAGGACAGAACTAGAGCAGAGCAGGTGGTTGGTGGAAATCTGCCAGAGAACACTGGAGAGGGCAGGGAGCTCCTGCCGGAGGGAGCAGTGGGAGCCATTTCTACCAAACTGCTTTCACTCCAGCTTTGGTTAGAGGTGACAGAGATCTTGTGCTAAGTAACAGGCCTTTCTCATGCTCTGAAGGTTTTGTTCTGGTCAAAGGTGGCATTACAAGTTCTTTTCAGCCTCCTCCTCAACCATTCCAAGTTGCAGCAGCGCAGGGAGACCACTTAGAAAAAATCATTTACTGCAAAAGTTACAGATCCACAGCTTACAAAACTTCTGCATAAAGAAAATAAATGCTGCCTGCTTTGTCTTGCCCCTCACTTGAGAACATTTGATAGGAAACCCATGAATCAAGATTTGAAACTGGTAGGGGCTGTTGCCCACTTCTGGGGGGCTTCTGTAATTAAACTTTGGCCAAGGGAACGGAGCGCTTCCTTTGAGGCTTCTCTGGCCTCTCCTCGCAGCACCATAAAGCAGAAGGAGGAGGGAGAGAGAGCTTAGTGCTGCAGGCTCTGTGCTGACAAAGAGCACCAGGGAGAGAAGCCGCTGATGCTCATCTGAACGAATCTACCCTCCCCTAGTACATCACACAGCACCAGGGCGTAGGAAATTACACCCTGAAATGGAACACGTGAGCCTTCTGGTGTGACAACAGCTAAACTCACACAATGCGTGAGCCAACCCCTAACTGCGGCGGTGCTGCCGCGCTACTGACACTGCTGGCGGGCGCTGCCTCTCGCCTCCCTTGTGCCGGGACGCTCTCGGGTCCAACATCTGGCTCAGAGGCAGGGCTGTATCCAGCCTGGTCTTGAAAACCTCTTGAGGACAGAGACTGTGCCTCTCTGGGCAGCCTGCATCCCCCAGCCTGACTGTCCTCAGGGGCAGCTTTTTTTCCTTCTATCCAGCCTGAGCACCTGGTCTTGACTCGAAGTCCCGCTGTCCCTTCTCCTCTTCCCCCCTCGCTGCCCCGGAGAGCTGGGCTCCTCCTGGGTGTGAAGCAGGCAGCTGCTGGAGGTGCCAGAGCTTTCCCTGCTCCAGGCTGAACAAACTCGGTTCCCGTTTTGAATGGCTAACGTAAGAATGTTTTGTGGAGGAGACTGACACAAAAAGGTACCTGTCCCGATTGCAAGGAGTACGTCCCAAAGCGATCCCCCGCTTGATTTCTGCAGCATTGTGCTTTCACACAACATCACGTGGAAGGTTTGGGGCCTTCAGTCCATGTCATTACAGTTGCTTCATAGATTAAACCACTCCCTCTACGATGACTTTCCCTTCAGCGACTGAGCCGGCGGCAGAAGGCCGTGGAGCGCGGTATAACCAGAGCCCATCCTCGTTTGGCTAATTAAGGCAGCTGTTGCATCTGTCTTTTTAATGGAGAGAAGCAAGCACAGAATCATTCTGCTAAGGTAAGAACAAATATGAGTTTTTGCAGCAATTCCCTTTCTGCCCAGCTGGTTTTCCCCAGAGGAGCTGGTTCAGCATTACCCTGAGCAGGGACATTAATCGCTGTATGGCTTCTTGGACTGGCTTCTTTCTGCTCCTGTCTCCTTCATGCTGTACAAAGGATCCACAAGCTTGTTGTGAACCAGCATCAAACCTAACGTAGCAAGGAAAAACATGACTTTAAGCAGGCTTAATAAAGCAAAATTCTCAATTCAGCAGATGCTAAGGAAATCAGGCATTACTGGAGTCCTTGTTCCTTTGCTCCCACACCCAGGCAGTTAAGCACTTACCTTTGCAATTTTATTACTGCTGCACACCTCAGCTCTTGCATTTATGGAATAATGAGCCCCAGAGGAGTACAGACAGAAAGAGCTACTGGTGACTGGGGCTTGTGCCACTCCAAACCCAAGTGCAACAGCTGCTTGGCCTGGTCAGATGCTCACCTTTGAAGTATTTCACCGTCTTCACTCTGAGTTCCAGCGTGGCATCCTCGTCGCACACGAACACGGTGTTGGGGTGTTGCTGGAAAGCAGACACTGTCCACATGTGGTTGACACCTTCCTCGATGGCTTTGTAGAGAGCGAAGGCTTTGTGGGCTCCCGTGATGAGAATCATCACCTGGACGCCGAGACACAGAGGATGGCAGTGAGGGCCCAGAAGATATGAACCCACACCCTGCTGAGCTAAGAGAGCCGTGCCCGGTCCCCACGAGGGGACGACGTCCATCATCCTCCCCAGAGGCATTCTGCTCTATCACAGATCTGTTTGCTCTGGCTGCATTTTACTTGTCAATTAAATCACAGCCTGGTGGGTCGCTAATGATTTGGATCCTCTGAGGCGTTAGGCACCTATACGCTGAGACTGAATGAGTGTCACCGAAGGTCTAGACTCCACTGGAAGCCACCCCTGTGGATCTCGTGATCTGCTGGTGTGACGTGAAATCAAACAGTGGTTCTTGCATTTATTTCCCCAGCTGAGAGTCTCAACCAAAGATATCCTCCCAAACCTTCCTCGCTCCCTGTGGATCACAACTGTGCTGCGGGGTGACACAAACGGAAGCGTCAGCAGAAGCGGAAGGCAGAGCAAGAGCCTTTCCCTAGCGTCACAGGGTGGAGGGAACAGGGGATCAGGTGCTCAGCTGCCTGTGGCAGGAACAGCACCAGCTGCTCTGCGCCAGCAGGGTGCAATGCTGCTCCAGGACTGGAGAACCTGCAGCTGCTCCAGGACTGGAGAACCTGCAGCTGCTCCAGGACTGGAGAACCTGCAGCTGCTCCAGGAAGCCCCCCTCTATAGCTACTCCGTGAAGTCACTGCTGCTCTCCTAACCTCTCTGGCATCCATGACAGTCCCTACTCCCACCGTCAAAGCCATTGTGGGGACTTTGGAGAGGTCACCGTCGAAGAACCTGGCGTTAGCCAATATAGTGTCCATAGCCAAGGTCTTCACTCGCGTCCTGGATACCAAGCTTGAGCCAGGCTCGTTGAAGGCAATGTGACCGTCTGGGCCAATACCTGGGACAGAAGCAGTTTGAGAAGGTCAGTGGCTGCAACAGCCATCGTTGGAAGCAAACTCCTGTTAGAACATTCAGTGCTTCAGGAACAGGTGCAGATCTGACAAAACCACTTATTTTTCTCCTCAGATTTGCTTCTGTTGGGAGTGACAGCAAAAGACCCCTCTGAAGCCAACAGATTCTTCCCTAACTGGTGCTGGGACAACAGTAAAGTAGATGGCAGAACCTGAACCAATGGGCAAAGCTTGTGCTGAGCTCCTGCTGTCTCAGAGGACTCTACTCTTGGCAGTCTCCTGTTAGCCCTGGCAGCTGCCACACCTCCTGTATTTGGTACAACTCTAGCCCTGCTAATCAGTTCCTCAACAATTGACTAACTGGATTGAAATACTTCAAACTGAGGGAGCAGTGCACTGGAAGACAAGGCTGCCAGCACACGACTGCCCAGAGCCCTGGAGCGTGAGGTGCCATCCAGCACAAATCCCCCCAGCTGCACTGGGACTGAAGTCCCTGGACGAGAAATGAGAGGTGGTGGGGGAACGGCAGCGCTCGCTGCCAGCATTCAGAGAGTCCTTCAGGTTCTCACCTCCAACAAAGAGCTCGATTCCTCCTGCTGCTTTGATTTTAGCCTCGAACGCATCACACTCTGCCTGGAGATCAGGTGCGTTTCCGTCCAAAATGTGAACGTTTTCTGCCGAGATGTCGATATGCTTAAAGAAATTATTCCACATGAAGGAATGGTAACTTTCCGGGTGATCCCTTGGGAGACCTGGTAACAGAGCACGCACAGGACTGAGACCACCTGAAACAGAAAGGACCTACAGGCCTCGCAGTGACCTTGGTAATAGCACCGCTTTCTCTGTCTCCCTCCTGACTCCCTCAACTTTCATCAGTGGTTTTTACTTCCCAAAATAGCAAAATTAAAGCCAATCACAGTAGCTCCTGTAAGATGTGCTCCTATTAACACGTGATGGACGTTCCAGAGAAGCAGAAGTGCACTGTGCCTCATCTGTCACCACCCTTTCAGCCTTCCGCCCAGTTTGTGTTACCAAAGACAGTTAAAAAAATGGGCAGAAGCCTGGAAAATAACTTTGCCCATACATTTTTTTCTCCTTGAGTTCTCTAGACCCACACGGGACAGCCTGTTCCCAAGTGCTGCTAGACTGGGATTGTTCACAGAAAAAAAATTCTTGACTAGAGTAAAATGAGCATATCAAATCATATCATTGTTTTGGTTGGAAGAGACCTTTAAGATTGAGTCCAACCATTAACCCAGCACTGCCAAGTCCACCTCTAAACTGTGTTCCTCAGCACCACATCTCCAGGGCTTTTACCAAAAATGTAGCCTGTATACTGTTCACCTTTGGAGCTTCAGGCTTCCCCACTAATCTCTCTGTACTCTTTCTTCTGATGAGGCTATTTCATCTCAGCTTCACAAATGAAACCATGCTCTGCTGTCGTAACAGGAGCACACGTTGGTCATGGAAAGGTGCTCAGACAGGTAACACATTGGTCTTTGTAAAGGACTTGAAGCTAAAGTGACCTTTATAGTCCCAGAGCAAAGGTGGCAGTTAATACTGCACACTATCTCAGCTTGCAAACATAGAATCACAGAACTGCTTGGGTTGGAAGAGCCCTTTCAGATCATCGAGTCCAACCATTAACCCAGCACTGCCAGGGCACCACTGACCCCTGTCCCTCAGCACCACAGCTCCACGGGGGGCTTGGAAACCCC
>JANIJG010016126.1:0-25793 GCA_024611175.1 Megaceryle torquata
GACGGCATTTTCCTGCCCACCCCTTCCCCCCCCCAGCAGAGAGGGGGGGGGGGGGGGGGGGAAGAGGTTTGCAAGGACGAAACAGCCTGTGCACCCCCTACCCCACACCCAGCCCCCTGCCTCCCTCCACCCTCCCAGTATTTCCATTTCAGCCGTGGTCAAATTACGAGGGGTTTGGAGGGATATCATCCGCCCTATTTCACATGGCGCAGATACCTAAAGCCATCAAAAATATCTTTCTATTAAAGAGAAAGAGAAAGCCAGCGAGAGCGAGAGGCTTGTTTCGTAAGCAGCACTGTGCGCTGATACTCGGGGGAGAAAAATCACAAATAAAAGCTTCATTCTCACAGCATTACACACTAGCAAAGCCCGATTCGTTGCTCAAAGAAACCGATTTCTTTAACGGTGGGGGAAAGAAAAAAAAGAAAAAAAAAAAAAAAAAGAGGGGAGAGAGAGAAGAGAGAGACACACACACACAAAAAATCAGCAGAGGAGAAAATATTTGGAGCTTTAACCTCAACACTGCGATATACAGTACGGCCGAGCACAGCGCAGGAAAGGCGGAAAACGAGCCCCCTTCTTAAAGGGTGGAAGAGAAGGGTTGAATAAAGCAGAGGAAAAAGAAGATCCTATTTGCAGCGTTTTGAAAAGTTCTGCTCTGGCAAAGGCCGTCTGAAGGGGAGGCCCTTGCAGCAGGAATGCGAGCAGCAGCAACAACCTTTTTTTCAGAGTCCAGCCTCCCCCTTGTGAGCGACTGGAGCAATCTGGCTAAGGAAGAGGAGGAGGAGGACGTGAGCTAGCGAAACGCAGAGAGCTAGCGCCGATGATGAAAGAGAGGCACGGCCCTGCGTGAGCAGGCTCGTTTTCATCACACGCAGCCACCGAGAGGGACACGCACCCCGCACGCACGCACGCACACTGCGGCGAACCCAGCGCCCTACCCGGCGGCAGCGGCGCCCGCCCCGGCCCGGCCCCCCCAGCTCCCCCCGCCGCAGCCCGCTCGCCCCGGGGGTTACGATGGGGACGGCCCTGGCCGGGAGGGAACTCGGGGAAGAAAAAGAGCGACCGGGAGAAAAAGCGCTGCGCCGGAATGTGAACGTAGCCACGCTATGGCAATGTGCTTGACAGTGCAGCGCGGCTAATGAAGCTTTTAATTGGCGGGGGGGGGGAGAAGGTCCGACGGAAATATCTTCCGGGATTTAAATGCAGAGAAGAGCGCTTCTTTTTATATTTACACATACCTAAACGCCTCTCTGTAGCAAAGCACTCCGTAAGGACCACGAAACTGCAGCACACACACACACACCTCCTCGAGCTGAAAATGGGTATTTGACATAGTAAATACTGTATGTGACAAAAAAACTTCGTGATTTTGTTTTCTCATGCCCTTCCAAACCAGCTGCACAGCCAAGCTCAGGCTGCTTGGCCCTTATAACTATCTTGGCACCGAGTCAAAAGCTGATAAGCATTTGGGCGAGACAGCTCAACTGCTGTGCTGGAAGAAAAACAGCTGCCATGATTGCTGTTTGATTGAGAACGCTTACACACACTCACAAAAAACATACCGGACTGCAAAGACAGGCCACAAATGCCTGAGGATTCGGCCTCGGAGGATCAACACACATTTCCTTTAAAAAAAATTTAAAAAATTATATAGTTTCTCCTCTATTCCCCCTCCGCTTTTTTAAAGAAAACGTACTGCGTGGACTTGCTTTTCTTCTTCCCATCCCCCCTCCATAACCTCAAGCAAACTCAAGGAATTGTGCCAAAAGTCCCGTTGCTAGTTACCAAGTGCATTTTTTTAAACGTCCCTTTGATAGTTCTTTCCCTCGTGCTTGCCATGAAATATGCAAGTAAGATAATCTTTCCATTACTTACAAGAAGTAATTAAAAAAGAAAAAGAACTTAGAGCTCAACCTTCTCTCTTTTTCTCTCCTAAGAGGCAAAATGAGGGAAACGAGGGGGAGAAGGATGTTTTTTCTCTTTGCCGAGTCCAACATTTGGCTTTTTCCATTTGTGGCAGATCACTGTAACGCTATTGTAAAACAACTTCCTGCCCCTTTTGGCTCATGTTCCAGAAGCTGCTAGGCTAAGTTCATAGCACAAACTTTTTTCCCCCTTGCTGAAGAAGAGAGACAAAAAAAAAAAAAAAAAAAAAAAAAAAAAAAAAAAGTCCTGCAAATTATTTCCCCCCCTTTTCTGGCTAATGGACTCACAAGGTGAATTTATTGCAGCTCTTTAAGAATGTTACACAAGAGACGTCGGTATCCCAGCTGGATAATTCATAAGCTGAAAAGGTGGGGTCATTATAAATATATGTCTGTCTGTGTCTCTGTGTGTATGCATTTTAATTTTGTAATTTTGAATTTTAAGTCTTAATACCATCAGGTGGATAATGAGCTAAGCTGCTTCATCTGTCGTACTAATTTGTGTATCTATCATAGCACAGATCATTGGCTTAGTATATACAGCCTCCTACTTTCCAATTGCTTTTGTACTCTAAGGTGACCTGCATCTCTCCTGTCTTCCTCCCCTCCTCTAAATGCTCAGCCTAATGAAAATACACACCAAAAGCTTCTAAACCCTCCCTGCTAGAAATGGGAGATGTTGCAGTCTCCCTGCTATAAGCCAAAAAGGAAAAAATAAGGCCTCCACAACTTGCACTCTCACGATCTCTCTCCCTCTCCCTCTCTCTCTCTCTGTTTCTCTCATAGCAACAGCATTTCTTGGTACGCCTGCTTTGGCATACATCAGCATTTCTACCCGTCCAAGTGTCCTTTTGCGTCACATCTCGCCATTTCACTCAACCAATGAAATCTCCTTCTTGCAATAAAAATATATATACTTTTTCTGTTATTGGTATATTCAAAAAATGTTTTGTGTGCCTTCCTAACACAAAACGTTGTCAAGCGTTTGATTTGCCCTGCATGAGGAGGGAGGGGAAAAAAAAAAAAAAAGAGACTGTACAGGACTCAACCTTGAAGAGTCATTGTCTTTGTGGAAAATATGTTACCGTAAGAAAAAAGGGATTACGTGGTTACTTAAGGAAAGTCATAGTTGTCCCTCTCATTTAATATTTATTTTGCTTATGCTATTATTGCTTTCCTGACGGACTTTAAAAACAGCTAGGCAGATTCAACTAATTGGAAAAGTCAATACTGTGTGTTTCTAAGACTGTCAAATATTCTTTGGGAAAAAAAAAAAGATTCATTGATATTTTATTCCTCTAAATATTGATCATGAGGTGATAGAAAAAAAAATGCAGTGGAAAAAGAAACCTGGTAGATGTGAGTTTCTATCCCTTGCAACTCTCAGACCCCATCCAAAGAGGCTGCTCTCCAACCTTCTGCTTAAAAAGGCAGTATCCTGCAAAATGGAGCAGAGGTCTTTAGAGCCATAGATTTTTTTCCAAGATGCATTTCCTTCTTACATAAACTCACATGATTTTTTTTTAAATGCAGTATTTAAATGATCTGCTGTGTTAATGATAGTGACGAAGACTGAATACTATTTCAAACTATTACAGCTTGTAATACAGCCATTCCAAGAGCTGTATGTGCTCTGCCTAGCTGGCAAGACTGGCAAAAGCAAGCACCACTTAGAACAGTATATTCTGTATTTAATGGTAAATACTTTTTACCTATACATCAGGAAGTATAGGAAAGCCCACCTCATAGTTTTTCAGGCCTGACTTTAATCACATTTGCCCTATTTAAATGCACAATATTAACCAAGTGTAGAAAGTATAGGGTGGCACATGTGGGTTTCTTGGACCTGGGTGGCTGTGCCACAGGTTGAACTACTGCACTGGCAGAGTTAAGGAACCTCTTGTTACGCATTTTTATCCGGCCTCAAATCTCAAGAAAATGCTCAACCACTGGCATTCTGAGGAAAATAAACATTTCTTTTGTAAGCCATATGTATGTTTTATGGTTTACCCTTACCAACTTTTTCTTTTTTCTTTTTTTTTTTAATTTTATGGTGTGAAACCAGAAAATGTTTTTAACATTTATTTTCAGGGAATTATAGTAAAAGCATAGTAGAAATTATCAGAACATAGCTGACAAGATATTTAAACTGCAACTTTCCCACAAATTTTGATTTATGTAAAATGATACCTAGTAATTCTGACTTCTAATAATTCTGATATCTTACTGCATGCAGCCTATGGATGCAGAGAATGTGTATGCATAAATTCTGGGTGGTTAAAAAGTAAAAGCAAGAGAAATTTCTGGGTAACAGACTTAGCAGCAGACAGCCATAATGTCCAGTTAAATTCTTATCATATTTGTTTAAAAATAATGGCATGTAGTATTTATTTTAACAGAACATGCACAGATGAAAATGTTAACCCTAGACAGAAGAAAAAAAAAAAAAAAAAAAAGAGATTATATGCGATAGTGCATTCAACAAATTTAATGCCAATGCAATATAAAGACAGACCTGTCTTTTAGGGAAGGATCAGGCTCAAGTATATGAATACTTAGCTGATAGTGTTTTCCTTGCATTTAGTTAGGTTTTTGAATTATTCCCCCCCCCCCCTTTTTTTTTTTCTCAGACACTGTTTTTGTCTCCTTATTTATTTTTTGAACCTTATTTAAAAACACAGATTTTCTTGTTCTTTATTCTCCATACCTATCCCTTCCTTTCTCACTTTTTCTCTGTAGTGGAAACAGACGAGTTTCATCTCTGTTTTTGCCTGTCTCAAAACTGGGATAATTCTGGTGCATTTGGAGGGTTAAAAGTGCATCGCCTTTACACAGTTATGGCTCAGATCCATTCATTGAAAGTTATCCTTCTTCAAGGAGAAATATAAATGCATTATGTATGACACCATAGTTGTAAAATAAGACTGAAAGTCATCTAACTTCAGGTTACCGCAGTACTAAAAAATAAGGATTCAGGAATGAGGAACACAATTATGTGGAGTCCAACTTGTAAGCTTCACTTAATAGAAAAGGAATTCTAAAAAGGGAAGTGGAGGAATTACTTTAAGATTCATCATGCCTGAATATGTTCAAATTATGTAAAAAGTAGTAAGCCAGTATTTTCACACCACAGTTTATACTATTACATAATTTTATCATCTCTCTTTCCCCTTATCACAAGTTCTGTCTATTGAAAAATCATTAGAGATACTCTTACTATACACTAATTCATTTGTTTATATTTTAACTCGGAGTGGTATCTGTTGTTCTCTCATCTCAGTTTCAACTGATACAGACATCAACACTAAGGTCAGCTCTAAACAGATCATACCTTTTTTCTTTCTAAATAATACAGCTTATTTTCCATATGAGGTAGTTTCTAATCTACCAACTTCCAGAAATGTTTGATAAAAAATGATCAGGTACATGATTTTAAAGGAAAAAAAAATAATAATCCAATGAAACATATTTCATTTTTAGGATTAAGCTATCCAGGAAGGTGTAAATTCATGGTTTGGGGTTTTTAAAATGTACAGTACATGTTCTTAAAAAAAAAAAAAAATCACAAAGAATATCTTTATTTAACATTCAGAGAGCTTTTCTTTTTACAGACACTCTCCAAGGATTAATTATAATAAAATATATATAAAAGCAAAGCTATGCTGTCCATTGTTCCCTAAAGGGACTGAAGGTGCTCTGTGGAATTATAACTGGTGTTCACTTCACAGAAAGTACTGCAATTACCCACTGCCCAGGTTACTTGGGAACTTCTACTCTACTGTTGAATAACTCACATTCATTCCACCGGATCAGTGGTGTATTAAATTATGGGGGAAAAACACTGAAATACCAAATAAAGACAATTTTGAAGGGATTCGAATTATAAAGGTAAGCTGAACAAGGATATATTTCCACAGTCTTCCCTTTGAAATGTAACGAAGCATTTTGTAGAAACTCTTCCTTCAGTACACCGTATTTTAAGAGTTATGTTTTATAGCACGCTTGGCATTGAACTGCTGTCAACATAGTGACTTCTTTTTTAGCTATTTGGTTTTTAAAGAAAGAAGGCATGAAACAGCGCATTGCATTAGCAGGTTTTTTTAAGGGTGTTACCGACACAATTTTGTTTATCTTGCAACTATTTTTTCTTTCTCTTTTCACTGCATGGAGCTGTAGGCTTGAAACTGACAGTATTAATATTTTGCTTGTATCTGATGTTTACTTATGAAAATTTACAACAGCAACAGCCTATCAAAGCCCAAGACAACGTTTTATTTACTGGCTTCTACTTATTTATAATAAATACACTACAAAGCTCCTGGAATTGCACACATGAGCTCGCGAAGGATGCGCAAGCTGGAAACTAAGCAGTGCCATAGTCACGTCTAGTTTTATGGCCGGCCGGCCGGCCAGCCAGCCAGCCAGGAACCAAGCTCCCCAGCTGTAAAATACCGCAGTTAGTTTTATTTTACTGAAAATGTAACTAAACTTTCAGTACATCCAGCTTCCCCTGGCACTGTTCGGTCATGCTCTGACACACTGTAATTTATTCTGCACGCTGGGAGCAGACAATGCAGCTCCACACTCCGGATCGCTGTCTCTTGTTCTCTCCCTCTGGCCCACCCCGAGCCGCTTCCCTGGCCCGGCTCGGCTCGGCCCCGCTCCTACCAACCGGCTGCAGGTGGTGCCCCCGCCACGGCCCCGGCCCCGCTCCTACCAACAGGCTGCAGGTGAAGCGGCTGCCCCGCCGGCCCCACTCCTCCCTCCCGGGGCCGGCACCTCTTCGGTCCCGGGCTCAGCAGCGGCCGCCAGCAGCTCGCTGAACGGCCAGGAACGGCCATCCCGGCTTCGCCTGACCGCAGGGGACTGGCAGTCCCTCTCTCTCCGTCCCTCCCTCCCTCCCTCAGCGGCAGCACTTCTACCTCTGCCTTTCCCCGCAGCACGGGGAAACTTGATAAGCTAGTAAAAGATTTTTTTTTACCGTTCGGTGTTTCTGTACGTTCCGCGGTGACTGACATTTCTACTGCTTCTGCTGCAAAGCTCGGTCCTGGCAATACTCGTCTCCTGGTAGCACCAGGAGAACAGAGTTAACAGAAGCTACTGGATTTGAGAACGCAGCCCTCCCTTTAGTTACATGGACATGTGTTGCTTAAAATTGGATGCCTTGCAGAAATAGCTACTGGAGGAAAACAAAACAAAACAAAACCCCTCAAACAAGTGTGATTAAAAAAAAAAAAAAAGAAAAAAGAAAAGAAAAAAATAGAAAAAGAAAAAGGTAAATAAGACATTGTTAAAAAAAAAGTTAATTAAAATTTTAGAGAACGATAAGCTGTAAACAATCAATGTACTTGATGAAATCTGTAATGAAAACTTAAAATTTTTTAGGTCTAAAAGGGGATTAAAATACCTTTATATTGTAAATTACTTAAAGGCTTTTAAACTGGTCAAGACTTGTCCAGTGCCCAAGTTCTCTGATACTAAGAGTATCTTTTTTAATTACAACAGAGTGCTACAATTCTGAACAAAGTGGCCTGTAATGGGAACCAAAATGTCATACAACAGAAAGGCCTTTGTGGGTTTTTTGGGTAATGAAGTGTTAGTAAAGATTAAAAATTTGCATAAATTGTAAGAAAATTAAAAGGGATGTCCATTAGGGTAACATACTCATACCATAGTGGCAATTATTTAGTACGCACAGAGACGATGTAAAATGGTTGTAGATACAAAATTCTCAGGGACGTGATCTGTTTGTGAGCTGGACATTAATATCATAACTATTTTATGTAGCCAACTTCAGCTTTACAGTTCAAGTTAATACTTCTGTTTAGTCCATTAAAGCTAAAATAGAAGGTACGTAAGGTCCATCTTGGATTGATTTCTCTAGATTTGTTGTGTAAAGTGTCACTAGGATATCACACTGTAACACAGTCTGTTGGCACTGGTAAATTTAAATCCCGCCTCTTGGAAAAAAACAAATAATTCCTAACGTGAACGATACTGACACTTTATTGTTATTATCATAAAACATAATGCCAAGAGAATAACGAACCTACTGCAAGTATTCGTGTATTTATCTGGACAGATAATACAAGCTTCTACATTCTTTATTGCAGGTTGCAGGTAGAAATTACGATTGTGAAAAAAGAACACCCAATTCAATTCAATATTTCATAGAATTCGTGTCCCATGAACCGTCTTCCTGGGAATCATCAGAGTTTTTTCTTTCCACCTCTGATGTTACACTAAGTTGTCACACTTGTATTATTAAATTTCTCATGATCTGAAGGGATGCCTAAATTTACATATCCAGCTCTAACGCTATTCTGCTACTTTTCAGTTTTAGTAAACAAAATGTCACGCACGCATGTGATTCTGTATTTCCTTTGTCCAGAAAGATAGATCCCTATGGATACATTTAAGCATTCAAAGACCTAGACACACAGGTTGGATTTGACCAAAACAACAGAATACGCAGAAAGGTTGTTAGCAAATTTGAAGGGACAACTGCCCCCCTCCCAAATGCAGGCTGAACGAGGCACAGCATTAGGGAGCGCGCACTACTAGAAGTTCAAACCCCCTCCACTACCAGCAGCTGCAGTGGTGGAGTGATGGCTCTGGGACTCCAGAGCAGATGCAGCAGCAGCAAGGCCTCAACTTGGAGCATCATGCTCTGCAAGAAACCATTTCTGCTTATGTTAAAAAAAAAAGAGACCTTTATGTTTTATTAACTTTACATTACATGGCATGTAAAATGTTTTGGTTTTTTCTTTTTTAAAATAGATGGTTATTTCAGTCAGCATGGCCAGCAAACCAGAAGTTTATTGCAACCCCCCCCCTTTTTTTTTTAATAATAATTTCCCATTTTTCTTTTAAAAAGAGGAACAAGCATCTATGCAGATTAAATGTATGTCATGATTTAATAAAGGTATTATTTAAATGAAGTTTATTACAACCTGACAAAACCAGTACAAACTCTCTTATAAGGAAAACACTCCCTGGAGTTTTTACTATGCTATCGACACTAGTGAAGTACAGTATGAACAATAATGCTGGCATCACCAGAAAAGAAAAAAGGGGGGGAGAAGGGGGGAGGGAGAGAATTGTGAAAAGCTTCTTCCAGACTTACTCAGTGAACTATGTTTTCCAGTTGTTTAAAAACACTTCCTTTTCAGAATACTGAAAATTCCCAGGGGATATCAGTGACTAATCCATGGAAATTTCAAGTTTCAAATTTAACCTTTTTTTTTCCTAGGGCATAAGTACATTTTAATGGAGATTTTAGATGGATGGTAAAAGCTTTGAATATTAAAAGGTCAACTCTTAAATTTATATTCCCAGAAAATTTTATCAACACAAGCGTAATGCAATGAATTTTTCTTGGTCCACCAAAAATTCCAAGAAAACTGTGTTTGTTCTAGTGCAAACAAGTAACTTCATAAGAAAATTGTGCAGGGTGAAAAAAAGACAGACACACTTTCTGCCTCTTGGCAACAGGACAGTGAGTTTCGGTTCAAAAACGAGAACTCTCCTTGACTCGATTAGAAATACATCTGCTTTTCAAAAACTCTTGAAGTTGAATACCAAAATCAAAGCTGTCATCTAAAGCCCGTATTACTTCTGTCATTTATTTGTAAGAAAAATTAACTAATTCCTCCTTCCTCCAACAAGCACATTAAAAAAATCACATACTTCATCTCTTCTGCTTGTGTGTGCCCACACACATACACATGTGCTGTGTGCAATATGGTAGACCTATACGTGAGATACGTGTGCCTATGTATGCATTTATGGTCTCATGTTACAACAGCCCAGTAAGTATGGGTAATATTAGTGTAAATTAATATTGTTTACATGAAACTGCTCAATAGAAACTGCAGTATTTCAATAATGCAGCCTAAAGATCACTAACAAAGTGTTACATTTGGATTCTAAGAGGAAAATCACAGAAGACGTAGCTCGGGAGTGATTTTTTATTTTATTTTCCTAGTTATACAAATAAATGTGTCTTATAAAAAACAGTAATATATCTAAAATATAGCATAAGAACTATAGAAAAAGGTGATCAGAAAAGCATGACATCAGCAGCTATTTTATTATTTTGACATTATCCTAACAAGTGCTCACTATGCTCAGAAGACGTGTAACTAACTGCTCTGTGATGACCTGAATGTAAGACCTTGTTCCTGTACTATACCTGACACAATCAGGGAGATTGACGTAAAATCAGGGATTTTTGTCTAATAAAGCACTGAACACATACACCAAAATGTTGCTCCAGCACTCAGCTGGCAGTGCTTCAAGTTTTCAGCAGAGAGGGGAAAGCAAAATAGATACTTGGGAATCATAGTGGGGATCGCAAACCACAATTTTTCTTTAACACTGCACTTACACACATGCTCGTATAGGAAATGGGTAGGTAGCCCATACATACAGGGGAAGATTTTTATAGTAATATCAGATTTACTGCATTATTGTTCAGCTTTTATTGGCCAGCTAATGGCCAAATCTTTAACCCGTCTAAGAAATTAATCAGCAGTCTATTTGAAAATGCCATTTTGTACGGAAACTACTATGTTACTCTAGCTTTCTTCTTTGCCTTTCCCTAACAGAGAATGCCATTTTGAGGCTGTCATGCATTTTTCCTTCCAAAGTGGATAATGCCAGTGGAAAACATAAGGATAGGATCCTCGCACTGCAGAAAAATACAGCAATGCTGTTTCACAGAGAAATGGAATTTTTATTTTTACAGGTGCAACTGAGATCTGTCTCCTATTTTCTACTCACCCTAATATTAATTTGAAACCCCTCACACATAAGTGTGTGATATCAGTATCCATGCAGCATTTTTAAACTTCCACATTTTTATTCAGGTATTCAGTGGAAAAAGACAGAAGAAGAGATTTCACCACAAGACAAATCAGGCAAACGAAGCATTTGCTTCAAATGAATTTTGCTGAGTTACACTGGGCCTACATATATATCCGGCAGTCTGGTGTTTAGAAAAATGTTTATATTCAAAAAGCAAATAACAGACTCAGCAATTTCCATAGCACAGCTGAAACCTGACCAAACCCATGTTCTTCAAGACTGTGTTTTGATTTTTCTTTTTTTTTTTCCCTCTCCTTAGATAAACTGATATATTGCACGCCATTGTCCAAAGGATTGAGGAAATCAATGGGGGAATAGAAATGACTTAATATTCAAAGCAGACAGGTGTACAACAGTTGCTTAACAGAGGAGGCTGTTAAATATGAATGGTTCTCACTTAGTTTTCACTGCAGGGGTCACATTTGGAAACAATTTTCATAAAGTATATTCAGAAAAAGAATACAGAAGCTCATATTTCTAATTTCAGTAACATCTTTGTCTAGGAAATGAGAAAAGTCTTAACTACCATTAAGCTTTACCAGGTACACTAGCTGAAGAAATCACTGCCAGAAAAAGTAATGCTAAGAAATCAAGTCCACACAGTAAAAGAGACTATTCTCTGTCCATTCTATTAATCCAAACTTTACCAGCTTTAAAGTTCTTTTTTTAAACACAGACACAAAATTAAAAAAAAAAAAAAAATCCTGAGTTTTGAGTCAAAAACATTCAAAGCAAAAAGAAATCCTAAAGGCTCCACTCGGTAAGAAGCTTTCAGAAGAGGCACTTCTTCTATGAGATCTTAGATTAACATACTGCAGGTTGAAATATTTAAGAGAAAAATTAGTTTCCCTTTCAAGCAGATGCTTCCTATAGTTATTGTTAGGTTCTAATATATTTTGGAGGAAAAAGAAATGTTTTAAAATTTAAATTGTGGCTGAATATTTTCTTAACCTTTTTGTTTGTTTTTACTCAACGCAGCTATCTACATTTCAAAATTCTCCTACAACTCATTACCTTCACACAAAGCACAAATTTATCAGTGCTTTAAGGCAAAAAAAAAAAAAAAAAAAAAAGCAACTGACACCTCCTTGACACACTCTCTGTAGTCTTTAAAATCCTGCAGGTAACAGAAAAACGATACTATTACTGAAGAGCACATGGTGAAACAGGATGGACCTTGTATTTTCTTTAGTAAACATATTAATTGTAACTTAATAACACGTGAGAAATATGCTAACTAGAGTATATTATTTTTCTTGGATAAAGGGTATACTATATATACTTTTCCCCTCTGGCTTTGGGGATTTCCAGCAACAAATAAAGGACAGAGAAGGGCTGGTTTCGGTATTGCTGAAGCCAGTGTCACTTGCTGCTCACATACTAACTCTCTGCTGTCCACATTTGGCTCAGCTTTGAATGCAACTTTTCTTTAAAAGTGTGATGCCTCAGATGCTTGGCCACTTCTTTTGTTTCAAGAGCTTATTGTACTGTGTTATAGAATGCACTTTTAAATTTAAGAGATTAATAGAAGTGTGTGTTTAAATGCTACAACTTCAAGAAAGCTGAGGGAAAGATGTAACATTTTATTTGAAATGACTGGAATGCAAAGAAAACAAATTAAAATGAAGAAAGATTAAAAAGAAAACCAAACAAACAAACAAAAAAGAGAAACAGAAAATAATTTTGCTGTCTTACACAGAAGAGTCACTGTATTCCGAGCCTGGCAAATCCATATATTATGGCATGTAATCTGAAGGAGGGGAAAAAAAAAAAAAAAAAAAAAAAGAAAGGGCTTGCAAATCTGCACCAGTTTAAAGAAGTGTCGTGCTGTCTCCTTCGGAGAGGAGGGTCTGGTACAGAAGGCAAATCTGTGTAGCAAATGCATCAGCACTACTCCAGGCCCTCTGTCCAGCCCTGCCCTGGAAGAGTCTCTAGAGAAGAATGCTCTGGGTGAGGCAAAGGTGCTGGGGATCTCCTGCCCATGCACTCCTCCCAGCCCCCAGGCAGGATGGAACCACTTCCAGCATGGTGAAGCTCTAAGAGGGTGGACTGAACACGAGAGGTGCCCACAGCTGTACAGGAGACACAGACTGAGAAGCATCTATTGCATGGCTTATGGCTAATTACTAGAGCAGTCTAAAAAGAGTCGAGAGAAATAACAGCTGCGAGCAGCAGAGCAGCCAGCATTTGCAGGAGTGTACCCTAAACCAGCAGTAACATCAGGTGAACCCACCCCACGCTCCATTACACCACAGAGTTAGAGGTATAAAACATGAAAAAAAACCCCAAACCAAGAAACAAAAGAGTCATCCCAGAAATACCGAAGTCCCAGAGCTAATATTTACTGTCATACACATTTTTACCTTGATCCTGTTCAGGTTGACTGCTGCAGAAGCCTCAAAGCTCACTATCATGGTATTGCTTATTTCTGTAACAGCAACATCAGAAGTTCTCCCCAACAGACACACATTCCTTGTGCTCGGTTTTGACCCTGCTGTGTTTTACACAACTTGGCTGTCACCAGCAATTTTGGGCCTTTTTTTTTTTTTTTATTGATAGAAGGAAGAAATGTGGAAAAGCAGTATTTAGACTGAAGGTATGTGTTTACAGTTTCATTATTTTATGATCTATCATTGTATTTCACAGGTATTACTGCTGAGCAAAGAACTGCTGAGCATATAGATGAAAAAGAATCAACATCTTTCCATGAAAGGTGATGGTTTTCTCTACACAAGTCTTCTAGAGAATTTATCTCAGCTACCACATTTATACATGCTCCCTTGCATATGGTCACAGCAACTAATGTATCACATCCTGCCACCAGTTACTTCACGAGCCTCCCAAAACTCAGCATTTTTATGTATAATTAGTGAAAAATGTGGGGACATCCTAGCTCACTTTGGCTTAGTACGCCGCGCTTGCCATGCTTTGCCTCACCAGTCTCTGTGTGAGCGCGTCTGTGTGTATTTACTTGGTGCAACACAAAGAAAATGTAATGAGAAAGGTGATGAATACAATCTGCTGGGACACAGCATCATGTTTCCTTACAGCCTGAGAAACAATGCTTATTTTGAGGCCTCAGAGGCCCAAGTTTAATGCCATGATTTCCGTGTGGTTTGTCTCTTTATTTTAAGAGCAAAATTTTCTAATTTTCACTAGTCAAATGCTTCTTTGTTCAGAACAGTCCAGCGGGGGGGGGAAAAAACCCAAAAAGTTTAAAGGCTGAAAACAGAGAAATAGAATTACTGGCAGCAGAGCAGGGCAGGGTGGGGGGAAGACCCAAGCAATATATTTAGTTCAATGAGGGATTAAGTGCCACATCCACTGGTAAGTAAAGAGCTAAGACGTTCTCTTTGAAACTGTCTGACTTTTACTCTTGCTGCGAGAGCTGCACACTCGGAGGTTGGGGTGAGGCAAACCTGATACTCTGCCATTCTCTGCCAGCACGTGCCTAAATTAGTTCTCCATTTTGTGGTGGCCCTCTGAGAGCAATTCCCATTGAGAAGGGAACAAAGGCCGCGACCCCGGGGTCAGAGTGTAATGCAGGAAGCATGACCTCCCCTTTGTTCAGAACAGCACTGTTTACTCTGTCTAAGTAAAGATCACCAATACATTAACTAAAGAGGATTAAAAAGGTCATATCCCTAGGGATGGAGCTCAGGCAAGTGGCAACTCTCTTCACTCACTAAATCATTTGACTTCCCCCTTGCCTCATCCCCTCCCTTCAAAATAGAGACACCTTAAACTGCCAAGGCTCAATGGCACATTAATTCCATAGCAAAAGACTATACAAACTTCATGTGATCTTCCTTCCAAAACCAGGTTAGTTTCTGCACAGCTAGCCATCTGTTTTGAAGTTATTTTTTAAGTGATAAAAATAACCTCAATGAAAACCATCACCCAATATCATGATTTTATTTTTTTTCTTTTCCATCCCCTTTTGAAAAGTTCTGAGTTGATTTATAAAATTGTTTGGGGGTCTTAAAATGCTTATTAAAAAGTGTAATCTTTTGTAGCCATTATAACTGTGAATCTTAAAATATTCTGTAGTATGCGGATAGGCAGAAAAGTTGCCTTTCGCCGTAGACAACTGATAACTCCAGGATGGCTCACTTGTGAAAAAAAGAAACCAAGCAGAATAAAGTGAAAATATGCTGCCTATGAGAATTCACCTATGCTGACAGCCAGGCTTAATCAGGCTAAATAAGCACTTCTTTTGTCTGTTAAGCTTTCTGTTATCAACTTTTTAATAATATCTTAGAACAACATTATTAATATGAAACATATTAACAGAAGCAGCTTTTGTAACACCTAAATTAATGCTGCACTGGTAACGTATGAGAAGTGACTTGGCCAATTAGGTAACATGCTGGATTGTCTCCTTTCCATTCTCACTTCGAATCCATTGGCCGGTGGAGGATCCCAACTGTTGCTTTGTGCCTTGGTTTCCTCATCTGTGGTGATACCACTCTCTGGGATGCAGATGTTACCACCACTTACTCGGCCAGGATGGGAGAAAAGGAGCGTGTGGAAGGGAGTGGCCTAGACTAAGGTATTTTCCCTTCTCTACCCTCAGGCAGAAAAACTTATGATGAAGCTGAACATTGCCAGAGGCTCCAGAAGAAAAGTAATAGGAATAAGGCCAGGCAGGGACAAGCTGATCAAAGTCCTTGGCACAGGAAGCTCAGCACCACAGACAAAGCCTAGAGGGTCTAAATGCAGTTGGAATCAGCACTAGATCACCCATCATGCCAGCAACTTTGAAACGAGGACCAGGAGCATCGGACTCCAAAAAACAAGGTCCTAGAGCAGTACAGTACAGGAGTTAGCTGCACAGATTTTATCAGGGGAGGGATGAGAGAGTGTCCTTCAATTCCAAAGATACTTTGTGCAAAAGAACTGGTTTTGAATCCACAACAATATATGCAGCTTTCTAGTCTCTAGCAACATGAATTCATGCATCAAGTGTGGCAAGCTGGGGTCTTATTGTACCCAGCCTGCATTCACACCGGTACACTCTGCCCCTTCCCATCTCTTCTGCTAGCCCTACATCCTCAAGCAGGCAGGACAAGGAAGGAAGACTCTTTGCACTCCTCTTCAGGACATTCAAGAAGTCACTCTCCCTGTTTGCAGGCTTCTTCATAGGAGGAACACATCCATTTCAAGTATTTTTAAAAGGTTATGAACAGGTAAATGAAATCAAGATTCCAATAAAAGTAACATTACTCTTGCCTTATTATATTCTCTCTGTTTATGAAAAGAATCACTCCCTTCTTCATCCACCACTGGTGTTCCTTGCTCCTGTGGTTTCTGACCTTTCCTCACCCCAGCAGGAAGAGAAGGAAACTTACTGTCATCAGGAAAACCAAAAGGAGAAAGCCGCCTTAGCATGCATGTCCCACTGGGGAGCAGAGGGTATAGCCCAGATGGCTCACAACAGATTCCAACATGTCCAGGCACAAAGAAGAAACTTCCAGCCCATGTGTTTGCACCATGACGGGCAGTTGTCCCACTGCAGGTGGGGGAAAGACTGGCACTTGGTATAACTCTCTCGTACATTTTCTCACCTGTTCACTTCTGTGCCTGGAACAATCAAATCTATTAATGCTGTTCCCAGTGATTGCTCTTCTCTGTGATCTAATGTTAAAGTATTGGGCTTTTTATTCCATATAAAGAAAGACCAGTGGAGGCAGAAAGCCTTGACAGACAAGTTTAGAAAAGCCTGTGTCCAGAGCAAAACAAGAACCTAGTGAAAAGCAAAAATATACAGCAAGTATTTAAAATCAGCTACCTGGAAATGCAGTACCATATTGTCACATTGTATAGTTTGCAGATCTTCCCATTGCCTTCACTGGGAAAATTGCTTTTATGCATGAAAGCTGATGCAGGCAGAGCACAGCCATCAGAAAAAACCCCAAAGGTTAACAAAATCTCCACAGACGCAGAAGTAGGTGCACAAGGGCAATCTGAGTACTGAGAAAAGCTCTGTAATAGGTCGAGGCAAAGAGGTACCTTTTCTGAAAAACAAAAGCACTGAACTGAAACAACCAGAACAAAGAACATACTTAGAAAGTAGCATTTAAAAAAGGAGATTAGGAGCACAAGGACTGAACCAAAGATATAAGGACAATTTACTGACATACATTAGAAACAAGAAGACTGCACAACAGTTGTCTGGCAAGTCTGAAATAGTACTGGGAAACAAAGGGAGTGAACAGAGGAGGAAAACTGTAGAAAACAGCTGATTATGCCCTTGAGATATTTAGCCATGCAAAAGAGTAAACTCACACTGTCTCACCCTATTTGACCATATTAGTATTTCTTGTTAGCTGCATTCCTGATCTGTGGTATAAAAAAAAGAACATAAAAGCTGTATACCCACTACTTCTTCCACTGGAAGCTCAATATTGTACCTCTTAGCCTTTCATTTTCCAACTCTCACCTTCACACCACCGACATCACCGTCCCTCCAAGATGGGAAGTAAAAACCACCCTCTGGAAAGTTATGGAATAAGATGACCCTTCTCTTGAACAAGAAAACAGAGGAAACATGACTCGAGACACAAAATTCTTGCACAGTCCACTTTTTGGGGGGAGTGGAGCAGTACTGACCCTACCTCATATTCCTGGATGTACCCCTTTATCTGATGGTGCTGAGAAATCCAGACAGACCCAAAGGCAACTTTTAGCTTAAAAAAAAAAGGAATTTATCAGGCCTAATACAGGTGGAAAAACCTCCTGTGATCTCCTCTGGTCCCTACAGACGGCAAACACCATTAATTGATTCTTTTACAAGTAAAGGGTGAAAGCACAGCAGACACCACAACAGAAAGTGCTGAAATAACTGGGTAAATTAAAAGGCGAGCCATTCTGAAGGACTAGGTAGGCATGCAGGAGTTCTGAGGCAGCTCGAGGTTGGAGGCAGGGTTTCCAACAAAAGCATGGACTCTCCTATCAGGAATGAAAGGGTAGCGCTCCTTCAAAATAGCCAGGAATGATGATCCTGATTACATGCCGATGGATTTGAGCATTTAGCAAACCGCCTGGAAGGCTACTTAAAAGAAAACGTTAACTTTAATGCCCAAGCAGAGATTATGTAACAGAGAGAAAAACAACATTGCTAACGTAATGAAAAATATGTCTTTTTTAACTTGGAGTGCATCCACAGAAGAAATGATTTATTTATTTATTCGGCCTTTCAAAAGGGCTTTGATAACATGACTCAGATAGACCATAAAGAAAACAGAGTAATCATGACTGAAAGTTGGAGTAATGATTTGAAATGAGATAAGCAGCCAAAATTAAAATGTGGGAATAAAAAGACATTTTAATTAAGAAAAAGGTTAATAGCAGTTGCATGCAAAGGTCATGATGGTATCAGCTTTTAATTTGAGTTAGTGGTAGGGAAAGACCGTCTGTGAAACACAGTGGCAAAACTGACAAGTAAGGGGAGTGTTATTTAGGTTACTGCAGGGTTTAACAAAGTTGAGTGAAGCAGGGTAAGTATTTTTTTATTCTTGCTGCTAAGGAAATCACATTGTAACATCCTCAGCAAAGGGAAAAGACCCGAGCACCATCATAACAATTCATGTATATGCAGCAACGTCAACTAAGCCAAATTTCACGACGCACGCAAAAAAACCAGAGAGTACTGTATTGGAAATGTTATAGCCATACCTGCCACAGAGATACCTTGACAGAGGAGGCTACATGCAGTTCTTGTTACCTTACCTTGTTAAAGTTACAGATGTAACAGGGACTGCAAGGGCTGGTGACTAAAATGATCTGAGTTACAACAGGGATGACGTATAGTAAGACATAAAGGGATTAAACTATTTGTTAGTGAACACATGAGCGACACGCAACACAACAGAGATACGTACTTGGAAAGTCAGGAACCCTAGTCTGACTTCCTTGCCTGCCTCCAAACTTGAATGGGAGATTATTCAGTTAAATTAAATAAGCAGTAAATTCAGACTATGGGAATACAGTGTTTTAACAAAGTGCAGACCGAGCATGTGAAAAGCAGCACCACAGTCCACCATTAAAGGACAGCAGTGGGATTCTAAAAGAATAGGGTTCTATTCACAGTCTACAAAAATACAGTGTTAAATGGGACTGTTTGCTGGAAAGACCATAAGAAGACCTTTGCGCAAAGCTACAATAAAGCCATTGGCCAAGAGGTCTAGCTGGCCCACCTTCTGACAAGGACAGAGTATTCCAAAAGGATCAAATGTTGGTCGTCTTTGCTCTCCATTCTCTTACCAATCAACCCTTTGTAAGAACTGTCAGGATAGACTTAGCATTCATTAAACTGTGGATCTGATCCAATACAGTAATTTCTACTTTTGTTTCCTATGGCCAAAAGCAATGGCAAAAAAATAGACAAGTTCACTTTAACTAAAGCAAAATCATTCACCCTCTCAGCTAGCTACCATGCCTGATACAATGCTATCGAATGCGTTGCTCAAACTTCAGAAAAATACTTCAATCCACGTATGTTTACTTTGCCACCTGCTTTTCCCCTCCCCACAAATAAGTAGCAAGACATTGCTTTACTCCCTAACTGTGTTTCCTTTTTTATCTTATTATCTTTTTCCCCATCCACGCATCATCATTTGCAAAAACTATATAATAATTCTAAGAGATTCCAAGCTGTGTGTCAGATCCTGGGATACTGCCACTCAACCACCAAGGTGGTTTGCTACGCGTAGCCTTCAGTCTTGTGGCTAACAGTTCACCCAAACTGTGATCATACCTCACCACAACCCACATACTGCTGCTCTTCAAAGGAAAACAAGGCTATATAATTAAGACATGATGAGCTCAAATATAAGACAGGAGATGAGGGAGCAGATTCTGTAACCACACCTGTGAGTGGTTATACAACTGAAGAAGTTCCTTCAACTCCATCTTTACTCACAGTATCAGGAAAAGTCACACACTTTCAAAATACATTTGCAGAAGCAATATTTGCAGAAGCAGAGGAGGGAAAAAAAGAAAAGAGAGATATGAAACCATGTCACTGCAGAAAAAAAAATAGCTTTAACATCAATTATACAAAATTGAGATTGTAAATAAGTATTATTAACAAATAACCCTTTTAACAAGTCTGGACTATGTCTCATAGATAGATTTATTTACTGGAAATACTGTCAAAATCTCATCTCACAAGAAATATTCTCATATTATTTAAGTCTCATTCCAAGCTTTTGTGATCCTCTAATTGCTGTCATAATGTAAAAAAACTACAAACAAAAAATACCTGTGTGCTTATGTGCCAGTTCAGGGGCTAATCGTGCAGCACACTGCATGGAAACAAGAAGCAGGTACAGGTAGATACATTCTAGACTCACAGGATCAGCCCCTTTTTAGATATTCAGAATAAACGAAACATCAAGTTCCTTTCCTTATTACTCTATAAAGTTGGAACTAGGGTTTTTTGGCTTTACCGTTAGCGAAAGAGAAACCTGGGGCAAAACAAGATGCAAATAAAGCTACCGAACTCAAGTGAGGACAGCCGACCATCCTTCAGAAATATGCATTAAGAAATAACAGGATTAAATACTTACTTGATCTCCGATTAAAAAAAAAAAAAAATTAGTAATTTTGTTTTACCTAAAAGAGGTCTTCATTTTGCATGATGAAGGACTGCATCTCCACAAGCTAGTGCCTGTTCGTAGGGCCAGATCCTCTAAGCAGCCGCCACACCCTCCTCTTCCTCATTTTTTTCCATGAAATACTTTGCAAGCCAGGCCCTGAAAAAAAAATCAAACAAACAAACAAAAACATTTTAATGGACACCAGATACTATGTTGCTAATTTAGTTAGGCATATTAGAAACAAGTAAATATATTTGCACACATATATTTGTATTTTCTATTTCATTTCAGGCAGATTTGGTAGGCCTGATTTGGCACTCTATTCAAATCACAGGAAACATCGTTAAAAAGTGTTTGATGTGGACAAAAGAATCAAGCCCTCTATCCTTTTTTAGAATTTAATATAATGTGGTTTCCACTGGTACTGGAAAAATTCACAGATCAGAAGCTTTTCAGAATACATCCAGACAAGCCTATGTATTTTGTAAGAGTAACAGATGGCAGAGCAAGGCAAACCTAGAAAGACGTTCCAGAGGTTGTCTCTTCAGACCATGGGGTTCTATGTATTTGAAACTCTGGCAGACCTTTTTAACTCTGATTTTATTTAAAATAAACAAATAAATAAATAATTTTAAAAAATAAAAATTACATTATATATATATATAATATTTGAATAAAACTTCCATGTCATACATATCACTCATTACCTCAGCCAGATTATCAAACAATTTGGATCACAGTATCTTTAGCACAGTTAATAATGATCCTGCATAGTGGGTAACACCTGATGTGTCCTTACTCTTATTATATTTCATACAGTTTATTTTATCAATAATTTGGCAGTACATAGAACTAGATGGAAATTGATTGTTGCTATAAATTGGTTTGCATATTGTCTCATCTGCTGGATTTAATTAATTATTTAAACAATGCTGTAATTATACTGCATTTCATATTCTACTTAACCAGAGAATATTGAACATAAATACAAAGTAACAAAATCAACTTCTTCCAGTATCTCAAAAAACACTCACCTATTTACAAATAACCAACTCCAGCATTCAACAACAAAGCAAAAATAGAGTATTTATAGTCCAGCAACTTAAGCTCATCTTTTTGCAAAGAACTGCACAAATAATATTATTGTTCAGCTATCATTAGGACTGTGAAATTAATACTAAAACAAGGTGGTTGTGTATTTAAATTCAGAACTAATGTGTAACCTGAATCCACAGCTTCATGCCATTATGTTTGCTGGGAGAGCAAATTGGTATTAAAATAAAAAATATTAAGGTTATATAGATAGAGATGTGTGTTAGGGGATAACAATATATATTACAGGTAGTATATTTAAATAATGCCAAATCCATGATAATTTTGTAATCCCAGCACCTACTATATGCTTTTTGATGTACGATTCCATATCCACAGAAAAACATTCTTACAAACGAGTTATTAAGCTGCCACTATTACTAAAAGTGCTCACAGTTTCATATAGTCCTACAACCTGCTAGGCTTCCAATATACAATTTTCAAATCTCAAAGCCTGAATAATGCTGTATTTTGAACATACAGTAACATACAATTAATTTACAGAATAATAACATTATAGTAATTGTAGATGATGGTTTTTTTTCACACAGAAATCTCTTCTCTAAACTGCAGAATATGAAGTGATACATATACCTCTCATGGCACTGGAGTGCTCCAGTACACAATGCTGCCCTTCAAACCCAAATATATAGTAGGGGAAAATGTTAGCACATTAGTATTTTACTGGTCTATAAAGATTCGCCCCACAAAGCCCCCCCATCCATGTATTCTATATCAGAAAAGCACACTTACTCCAGACTGTTTGCATTCATATTTACAAAGGTGCTCTGCAAGAAAAGGAGTGAACAGAAATCCGAGGGTTAACAGAAGGAAAAAAAGAAAAAACAAACCAAACATCAAACCACACCATCAAAATCCCCAGCCATACTTTAGACCTTGCAAGAAAAGGAAAATGTTCATCAGACAGCACCCTAACAAAAAGCGAACAGAGAATTTAGTGTCTAGGTATTGCCTGGATACCAGTTTGGGATTTAGGCAGCCTTGGATTACAAGGACTATCCCCTTGAAAATCTAGCCCAGAGTTCCTGCACTGTTTTCTACCAACACCACAACCAAACTGTGACTGAACACCTCATTATGCTTCTCTGGCACTAACTGAAGTAAACAGATTGCACAATTTTATGTGGCACCTAAAAGCGGAGGGAAAAAAAAGGCTATTTTTTCTACCAAATGGTAATGAAATTACAAACGTCAAATTCTGAGCAAGTAACTGTTTTCCCCACCCTTTTCTTTCTGGGGTAGGCAACAGGTGACAAAATACAGCCCCCAATCTTCAGCTTTAAAAACAAGCAAATTTACTTAGTCTACAAGACACCTATAATATAGTTGGGTGGGTGGGGTTTTTGAATTAAAATTGAATTAAGAGGTTTAACTGGGCCTCTACACTGGCTTCGGAAATAAATGCCTTTTTTAGCATTCATTTGTAGATGCTGCATTTCAAGAAAATACAGCCCTCCCAGTTACACATAATAACCAGTTGCTTTAGGTAACAATCTAGTATTGACAGATCTTAAAAGAGAAAACCCAAACTGCATTTGCAAAAGAACTACACGCCTCAAATATTTCCCTACAATATATTTTTTTCAATAACTTGTCAACTGATCTTAAATATGAAGATGAATTATGAGGCAATAACTTCCAATTTTCTTAGCTCTTACTCCAGACAAACATTATATTCTGATTTATTTATATTTGAAATATTTGATTTGCTGTTCATGGCACTTAAACAGTTAATCTAATTTATGAGAAGTAGAAATACCACATTAACGATTCCTTCTATTTTGTCCATTAAGCTTCGCTACTTCAAAAGCATTTTTCCCATCTATTATTATTTAGGAAGATTCTTCCTTTGTGCACTGGACACAGTACTGGAGTTCAGGAGGCCGCACCAGGGACACGATTCCTTTGCTGGTCTCCATGCTACTCGTTCAATAATTTCACTCCCATACGTACACACACGCAGCTGGTCAAGTGCAAGAAAGGACTCTGCTGCATTCAACTACATCTCATACACTTCCACAGTAAGCCTTGGGAAAAAATTCAGACGGCTACAAAACTGATCAGCTTCTATCACTGTCCGTTTCTTGAATCTTGTATCGCTCATGCGACATTTCTCCAGCAGTGCTACGCTGGGCTGTAGCAGGACACCTGTGCCCCTTTTAGCATAAAAACCCCACTACAATAGGCTAAAATATTTCAATTCTGGCTACATCCATTTCTCAATTCTCAGTTAAAGGGTATCTTTCTTTAAAGACGCTGTTTCCTGAAATATCTAAATGCTTAAAAACATCATTTTTCTCTTTGGAAAGCTTTGCAGTTTCTCCCTTTTACAAAAATCCATCTTTGCAGCACCAGCGATGAATACACGGTACAGCAGATGGTTAAAATTCTGCATCATTTTTAACAGCCTTAAGAAAAAGCACTGCCTTTTTTTCGGGGGAAGGCGGGGGGCAGAAGAGAGGAAAAAAAGCTAAGAACAGCAATTTGCAGCCCCCCCCCCCCCCTTTTTTCCTTGACAGCAGCTAGCCACGCCTCAGTCTGGCCCTTCCTCCAACCTCTGCTAACCTAAAAACCAGCGCCAACCTGGCAGCAAGCCATATATTCAAAAGTAAACATTATTCTCCTGCCATTTTTCAGTGGTGTTTATCATCATATCCTGATCTTCTCCCTCCTCACCACCAGCCCCCCTCTTCCCCCCCCGCTGTAGCTCAAATCCCTGTCTTTGCCCCGGTTTGTTTCGCTTTGCAACTACATCAAGACATCAAAGTCACGCTCTTATCTAACATGGCAAACTTGCAAAAACGTGTTAGAAGGATTTTTACCTTCACCCAGTGAAGCAGCGGACTATTTTGGAGCGGGAAAACCAAAGTCAGGCGTATCTTTACGTCCTGCTGTCCCACAGAACTGGATGGTCACGTTCTTCTCCATCACTACAGGAAAGTGCTCTTCCTGATACAACGCACACGCTTCTTTCAGAGCCTGTAGCTGCCGTTAGAAACCGGGCTTTTGCTTCCACAGCTTTTCCATTTTCTTATGTAATTGCCACGGGAGTGTTTAAAAAAATAAATCAATCTATAAGGAACCGCGAGGACGCGCACCGAGCGCTGCACCTGACTCTTTGTTATCCCTCACCATTCATTCCCATTCCCTGTCCCTTCCGCTCCTCGCTTCCTCCTCCCACCTTGGACTGCTCATTTATAAAGGCTCTAAAAAAACCCCAACCCCAGGCTAATTAAACTAGTGGCTCGTTACTGGTTTTTACCTAGTCGTACACTGCATTGAATGGATAGTTAACATACCGGCAGAAAAAGGAAAGGAGATAAAGGGGGGGGTGGGGAGTTTAAAAATAAATAGAGGGAGGGATGCTCCCGCTGGAATCCTCCGAGCCATCCCCTCAGGCTGGGTGCCGGCGCTGGGGAGGTGCGGAGAGAGAGAGGAGGAGAGACCAGAGCCGAGCCGAGCCGCTCCGTCCCGCTACGGGCCGGGGAGTGGAGACTGAACATCGGCCATGTTGTGTCCGTGCCGCCCGCCGCCTCCTGCCCCGTCTAACCGGGTGAAGGAGCTGGCAGCGTGCCAAGCCGCCTGTCGCAAGGCGGGTGTCAGGCCAGGGCAAAGTTTATTGTTCGGCGCTGTTATTTGTGTCTCATAGAGTGGATAGGTAGGGGCTATTTTTTTTATTATCTTTTTTTTTGCGCGTTAAGAGGCGCAGGCACACAACTCCCCCCCCCCCACCCCCCCCGCACCCCTGACAGCCCGGGCCGGCGGGAGCAGGTAGCGGCGGGCTCGGGGACTTCGCCCCTCGCTCCCGCCGCCTCCTCTTCCTTCTCTCCCCCCGATTCACGCACACACACACACCCCCGCTTCTTCTCTCTAGGCACTGTAAAGTACAAATAACGTGAAGTGGTTTAGTCAAAACAGTCATGTGCAAGTAGCCTGGCAAACAAAAGCCTTTATTTATTTATTTAGCCTGCGCATAGATAAGGAGGAGCCTTTGTGCACATAAATTTCACACACATCAGAAAGGAGATGCCATGCTGCTTTCCGCGGGCTGACGCAGCTTGTCTTGAAACGCCACAGGACAGCCTGGAGGCTCATTAATAATTGCGAATGGCTCGTCATTTCCATATTTAAATTGTGAAGCAGCGTATGATTAATTAAGAAGAGGGGAGAAAAAAAAAAAAAAAAAAAAAAACAAAAAAAAAAAAAACGGGGCGGGGGGGGGAGGCGAGGCCTGCGCCCGCTCGCTCTCCGGGCTCTGCCTCCCCGCTGCCCCCCTTAACCC
>JANIJG010016127.1:0-30150 GCA_024611175.1 Megaceryle torquata
GAGCGCTCACATACCCACCCGATCTGTGTGTTGGTTCATGAGGGGGCTGAGACTAAGTTCTTGGGGTTTTGTATGTCCATTCTTCATTTACGCATCTTTGCACCCGGAAGCTCTGCAGCAGGGATGCAGGGTTACCTCCAGCACTGTCACCTGCAAAGGTCGTGCCCATTTGGCCCCGTTCCTGCCTGAACACGTTGTTTTATGGCTTTATTTTTGGTCTGGAGAAAAATGTGTTTGGTTGGGTTTTTGGTTTTTTTTCAGAAGCCTTTGATAGCTCTGTCTAAAACACTCTTACAAGAGTGAGCTTGGGAAACAGCTTTTTTCCTAATTCTAGCATTAGGCCACCTGTTTCCATCCAACTCCTGGATAAATTCTATAAAAATGCCTTTGCTCTCAGACTGTGCCAGGTTGTCTCACCTACACAGCATCACCTCAGCTCCACTCCTGCAGAAGAATGTCTGCACCAGGCAGCAGAGCTGCACTCACAGCACACTGGGATTTGGATGTTTCCTGCTTTTTTTTGCCTTAAAAAAAAAAAAAAAAAGAAAAAAAAAGAAAAAAAAAAAAAGAAGGCAAATGTAGGGAAGAAGAGCAGGACGGAGTCAGGGCTGCTTTCAACAGAACTGAATTCAAGGCAAGATGCAAAGCCTGCTGATTTTTCTATGGCAGTGTCATGCAGATATCCAGTTTGGGATGTGGCCAGTCTGGACCAGCACGGTTCCAGTTTGCACAGCACTATGAGTGGAACTATTCCACTTGGAAGAGCAGGGCCCTCCTCCTAATAGTAGTCCTGATGGCCGTGTAGTGTGGGTGTTGAACAAGAAGCTGTGCAGGCTGCCTTTTGCCTTATGTGCCGTTTGCTCACGGCCTGGTGCAGGGGGCTTTGCTAGCCTTGCAAAATCTTCGGGTGTGAGAACTCCCCTGTTCCCCCCTCTGCAACATTTGGGGTGTGAAGGAGTGTGAGATGGGCTGAACTGGGGAAAAAAGGGCCTAGCAGCTGGGAGGTGATGTGAGGCAGAGTCTGGTGTGATGTGAGAAAGGTTCGGGTGTGAAGAGTGGTGTGACAGGGAGCACTGGGGATGGGGAGGGTTTTGAGCTGTGCAAAGGGGCTGCAGGGTGGGCTGTAAGGGGGTGCTCAGGAGCTACAGGTAAAGCAGTGACTGGGGGTGTGAGACAGTGTCGGGGCAAGCAGCACACAAAGGAGACACAGAGCATCAGCAGGGCTGTGAGGCAGTGTATGGTCTAGGAGCAGTTTCCCTGAGAGACCCACCATCCAGGCCCCAAACCCCCTCCAGACCACCAACCACCTTGGGGCTAGAGCCTGGGCTGACCTGGGATTGCAGTGAAAGGGGAACAGCGCCTTGCAAAAACACAAGGGGTTGGGACAATGAGACAGATGACTCTCTGTAAGACGTGACTACGAAAAGCACATTTCTGTTTCATGGTCTGTGAAGTGTGGGAGCTGAGATTGGAGGCATCATGCTGAAAATAGAATGAAAGATGCTGGGATTGTTGTTTAGTCTGAAGAAAAGGAGGCTGAAGGGAGAACTTCTCACTCTCTATAACCTCCTGTCAGGGAGTAGAGAGGTGGGTGTTGGTCTCCTCTCACAAGCCACAACTGATAGGACAGGAGGAAATGGCATCAAGTTGTGCCAGGGGAGGTTCAGGCTGGACATGAGGAAAAACTTCTACATGGAAAAGGTTATCAGAGACTGGAACAGGCTGCCCAGGGAGGTGGTTGAGTCACCATCCCTGGGTATATTTAAAAGCCATCCAGATGTGGTGCTCCAGGGTATGGTGGAGTAGTGGCCCTGGCAGAGTTAGATAAGGGTTGGACTTGATCTTAAAGGTCTTTTCCACCCAGAGCAATTCTGTGATTCCATGGGATCTGTGCTAGCTTCTGCCAGAGCCTGGAGGGCTCTGGCACTGCTGCTGGTCTCTGGCTGTCACAATGGCTATGACACCCCTATTTCCATTTCTGTCTCTTCTCACCCTCACCAAAGGGAGGTACAAAGCTGCTCTTCTGGTGCTTACTGATGCTCACCTTTGTTGTAAGGTCAGGGAAGGGGGCAATTGGTGGCACTGGTGCTGTGGAGCTGCCCCATGGCAGCTGCCCCATCTCCATCGTGCTCCCACCCTGCCCAAACCTCCTGGGCTGAGTATGGAGCCGACATGGAGTGACATGGGGTCAACGCTTGCAGTTGCAGCCCCACCGAAGTAGCCTGTGGTGGTCCCACCAGGACCACCTGCGGAGCACTAGTCCCCAACAGGGATTTCAGATTGAGAAGAGCAGCTTGTTCCCAGCTAACATATCCTCGACAGATTCATCTATCATCTCCTGAGTTCTGCCAGCTTATTAGCAGATGTTGTCCGGTCCCCAGAGGATGGAGAGGGAGGGAAACAAATGGACTGAACTACAGATGTCTGGCAAAGCCCTCCCCATGCTCACTGTTTCTGAGGCAAGCCTGCTGCTTTGGGCAGGTGATGCATGAGAGAGTGAGGCTGGTGGGCCAGGAAAAGCAGGCAAGGTATGCTGTGCAGGGTGGGGGGATCAGTGGAAGCCCTGCAGTATTGACCCCACCAGGCATGGGTGATAACTGGGGATCCACCTATGTGACAGAGGGCTGGAGATGTGCTCATGTGTTTGGCATTGGTTCTTGTAGGCTCCTCTTGTGACACTGGGACCAGCCAGGTGTCTGGGCTGCAAGCCCAGTGTAGATGTGCAAGTCTTGAGCAGGTGAAGGTCTGCTGCTGTCCCATGTGCGCTGTGAAACCACACCGTGCGAGGAAACTGCAAGGACAGGCAGCCTTGGCTGGGTTCTGCAGGGGGAATGGCACTTGGGATGGAAGAAGGACACCAGTAGCAGGACCTCTGGTGGTCCACAAAAGGCAGGACCCGAGATCTTCATGAACAGAGCAAGAGCCTCAACTTCATAAAATAATTTAAAAAAATCCCCACCTTCTACAGGGCTCCTCAGAAGGCTTTTCTGGCAGGTGGCAGTAGCTGGTTGCAGTGAAGACAGCAGGACAATGGCTCTGCACCTTCCTGGTGGGTGGCTTCAGATTGAAATCTTCCATCAGTGCCTTCAGTGTGTGATATAAGCATGGCTGTGGAGCCCTATAGATTTTAGGCCCGCTGTGTTTGACTGAATTTTTTTGCTGTTTTTTTCTTTGATGGTTTGCTCTTACTCAGGATAACTCAGGAGGTCCTGGTCTTCCACGTGTCATTGATCTGGTATGAGAGAGCTCCGTCCAAAGCAGGACATGCCTGCTGTCCTGTACTGTAGGGATTTCATAAACTGTTCATGTTCCAAGCTGATGTCCTGCCTCCTGTGCCAGAGAAAGGCTTTGCACGTGTGCCCTGCTTCTATCTAAATCAAGCACTGAGACACACTGAGAAGCATGACCCCATCCAAAGGATCATCTGCCCCAAACCCAGCTGCCCCCAGGCCTCCTCACGTGCTCCTCCTGTCCAGGTGCCAGGAGGTGGCTTTCAATGGCTGTGCCATGATGCACAAATTCACCTGTCATTTGTCATTTAGAATAATTTCCCCCCTGAGTGCATCTAAAATAACTGTGAATTACTGCTACAGGTAATTAACTTTTTTTTTTTTTTTTTTAAACAGCATTAAATCCTAAGTCATTACAATTGCTTGGTGTAAATCTGCTGTGCTTTGTGTTCCCATCCTTCCTGCTGGCCTATCTCTCCATACCTGATAGAGCGCTGATTTCTCTGCTCTTAATTAAATATTGGCTGGGGGAACCACTCCAGTGCTTCCTGAATCAAGAGTCCCTGGTTGCTGGTTCCTGCATGGGTAGAGATGACAGTGGTTTGCAGGTGCATGGAACTGAAGGTGGCAAACTCTGGCATGCACCCTGGCTAGCAGGGACTGAGGGGCTGTCTCATTGCTTGGTTCCTATCTGGTAGGCTGTGCTCATGCTGTGCCTTCATCCTTTCCCACACAGAGGAACTGGGAATTTTTCTTTCTCAGAGATTTAGTTTTTTTTTTTCCCCTATCTGACTACCCCCCACATTTGTCCCCACCTGAGAACAGAGTATAACAGCACACGTCTCAGTCTTACACCCCAACTCAAGGGTTTGCAGACTGGAGGGTTTTGCAGCATCAGGCAGGGAGCATTTGGTAAAGGCAGAGTCCCTGGCTCTCTTGGTGTGTGACATAATGAGGACCCGTCAGCACCACAGCTTGACAAATGTCCTGGGCTGTCCTTGGTGCAGCTGGCTGAGGACAGCAAACCTTCTCTCCCAGCTGTGCCTCCCTTGTTTTCTCTCCTCTTCTGGTGCATTTGAGGAGGTGAAAGGTGTCAAGAGAGCTGGTAAGCAAAGCCAGCCCCGAGCTGCTGCAGTCTCCTCCTGAGTCACATCTACCTTCCCTTGCATCCCCACGTTTGGGCTTTTCTGCTCCTTGCTCTGATTCAGGTGTTGGAGGAGCAGGGATTGGGGAATAAACCCAGGAACTTCTGGCCTTTGTATTTTCCAGCCCACTATACCAAGTTGTGACACCACCCTGTGACACCAGCAGCTCTGGCACGTGCAGCAGGTGTACATCCTGCCGGTGGTACTTCTCCCCTGTCTTTTAAGTAGCATTCAGTGTAAAACTGCCACAGAAGCTGGCGAGAGAGTCTGAAGAGGGACCAGAAAGTTAGGGATGTGTGTGTCTGGAGCACAGCCTTCAGCTGCCGTTGCTGGACGTAGCTCTGTTATAAAGATGCTGTTGTGTTACTGTGCAGTGTGTGATATGTGAAATCAGCCCAGGGAGATCTGTGACAAGGAAAGGAGTGTTATTAATAAGAAAACAAATCAGCACCTAGAAGCAGAACCAACAGCCAGCACAGAGGGTCCCAGATCACTGGGGGTGCTGGATTGCAAACAAAACTCTTCTACTTGCTTAGAAGCAAATATTCAGGCAGTGTACAAAGATAGCCACTAATGGTAAAGAGGGAAAATTAAGGTGTTACTACCTCAGTAGAGAAAACCAGAAATGAGTCAGAGCCAGGAATAATGCTTGAATCCCTGGAACTGGTCCTAGAAGTATCTGATGAATACAGGGACCAGGCAGAGATTGTTTTTCCTTACTTGGAATTGAAATCTGCAAGAGAGGACAGACCCTCCCAGCGCCAGACAGATAGCTGACATGCCACATGCCACTCTTGAGCTAATCGATTTTCCTAACGAGAGACGAGTTGTTTGTTTCTGTGACAAATGATTCACCCGAGGCGCTGCTGGGAGAGGCGGGTCTAGGACAGAGCAGACCGATGCCAGGACGAGCGTGTGCTCCTGCTGCACAGTCCCCAGCACCAGGAGAAGGCAGAGCAACTGAAGGCAGGTTGTGTTGTCAAATTACTCCGGCTGTCTCCTTTGGCCTTGCTGCCCCTCCCTGGAGAGCGGGCAGTGAGCAGGCACTGCTGGTTTGCTGCAGTGTGAATCAAGAGAGGATATTTTCCCTTTGTTTCGTGAAAGGAAACTTGTTGCTTTGTATAGTAGGACAGCAGAGGTTTGCAGAGGGACAAGCAGTGTGTCCCAAGTACAGAGCATTTAATTCCTGAAACCTCCCTCATGGATGCACTTGGGTGCACCCAGCATTCATGTGGCACCTACTGAAAACTAAGGACTGTGCCATAAATTTGCCCCATAAATGGTTCTTAGAACAGTTAACAATATGATTTCCAGTGCTGCCTGGCTTTGCCTGGTTTGTCTCCACGCCCCAGGGCCAGGTAGTGGCTCCTGGGAGTGGCTGCAGTGGGGATTGCTGTGGGCAGCAGACATGGGTGCAAGAGAAGCACCTTGAGCTTTGCAGGCAGTTCACAAAAAGCGTAGGGACCCAAGTCTGCTTGTGAAACAGTGGGGAACAGGTACCAGGATGGCAGGAGGTACAGCCTGGGGGAGACACAAAAGCAGTTTTCACAGAGGCCAGCTTCCAGCTGCAGAGCTGAAGGGGGACTCGCTCAGGCACTGAGGAGAAGGGCTGGTTTCCCAGTCACTGCGATGGGAGTGAAAGCAGAGTCCAGCTTTGTGCTGGTGGGACGCACTGAGTCATGGGATGCTCCTCATCCCTCTGACCTCTGCCACTTCCCTCCTCTGCAGCCTGCCAGCTGGGATTTTACAAGTCGGCCCCCGGGGACCAGCTGTGTGCAAAGTGCCCCTTGCACAGCCATTCGGAGAGCCGGGCGGCCCGTGTGTGCCACTGCGACAGCAGCTTCTACAGGGCAGTGCAGGACCCCCCCTCAGCCGCCTGCACGCGTGAGTACCCTGGCTGCCCAGGCTCCTGTCTGTGCTGCAGGGGGGCGGGTGTCACGTCCTCAGGCACAGCAGATTCTCCCTGGCGACCCTGGCATGCACCCTTGCCTCCATGCATGCTGCCCAAGTTACCGTAGCAGCCTTTCAACACCGGGTCTCCCTTCGGTGCATGAGCTCAGACTCCCTTAGATGCTCTCTCCCACTGCCCTCTCTCATCCTCATCCTGCTGCTCTCCAAACACCCCTGGCCAGAGTCTGCTCCCCTCCTGGGGCTCTCTGCTGAGGTGGAGCAGGGTGAGACTGTGGCTCTGCCAGCAAGCTCACCTGCTTACACACCAGTCATTTGCTGTCTGCTTTCCTTTGCAGAAATGCCCAGGGTGGTCAGACCCCTGGGAGGCCATGGGGGAGTGCAAGTACTGCTGTTCTCTCCATTACTGTGGCTGGACAGTGGCACTAGGACTTGTCATATGGTCTTCAGCTCAGCTTTCTGCAATAGGCTGTTTTGAGAGGCCTAGTGCCATGAAAAGGGGACAAGAACATCCCAGGAGGAGTCCTCCTCTCTGTAGTTGGTCCAGGAGGACACAAAGTTGTGGGGCTGATAGCTGAAGCCAGGGTGAAAGACAGGTCAGCAACATCTGACTTGTTTTTTCTTTGAGAATATCCACCCAAGATTGTTAATCTCCCCAGGAAATGTGAGTTTACCCTTCACTTTAGGTGAGTAGGTCCTGTTCCCACTGTTCAGCACATCCACACCTTGTGTATTCCCAGAACAGCTTCATGCAACCCCATTGCTTCCTGCTTCCCCCAAACCAAGCACCAGCTCTTGCCTGCCTGGCTTTTGGCATCCTGATCCAGAATATCTTCCCTTCATGGCATTTCACCCTGAGATCTGTCTGTGTCTTTGCTGTCTTCTGTTTGGAGCATTTCACCCCCTGAGCAGCTCTGCATTCCCTGAGGGATTGTTTGTACACAGAGGCACATGCTGCCCAAGGTGCATCTCTCCATCAGTCCCACTCAGCCCCTGCTCTGCCTGAACCTCTCCTTCTTTTCCAGGCCCCCCTTCTGCTCCTGTGAACCTGATCTCCAGTGTAAATGGCACGTCAGTGACACTGGAGTGGGGTCCACCCCTGGACAAGGGGGGACGGGCTGACATTGTGTACAACGTGGTCTGCAGGCGCTGCACAGGGGACGATGGCCAGTGCGAGGCATGTGGCAGTGGGATCCGCTTTGTGCCCCAGCAGATGAGCCTGGTGCAGGGAGCACTGACAGTGACCAACCTTCTTGCCCACACTAACTACTCCTTTTGGGTGGAGGCCGTCAACGGTGTCTCTGACCTCAGCCTGGAGTCCAGGAGAGCTGCAGTAGCCAACATTACAACGAACCAGGCAGGTAGGAGGAGCAGACAACCCCCCAGGCTTTGCCTGTGTGGATGATGCTGATGTTGCTCTGACACTGCTCCAGCCAGTGTCTGCAGGAACCAGAACCTGCCCTAGCAGGTTAGGGCTGGTTTGGTGGTGGGAATGGAACCCCAAGATATGACCTGTCTGCTGCTGGAGGTGGGTTCAGGGAGCGGGGGCGGACTGGAGACAACCTACTGCCCAAGGCAACTCTTACCCTTCTCTGGTTCATGGTATCCTTTTTCATCATCTTTTCCCTCCATTTTAGCCTGCAGCTGCTGGCAGAGGCTCCTTTTCAGCAGGAGACAGGGGGCACAGAGAACACTTGTTTACTGACAGCAACACTAAGTGAAGCATGAATCTTTCAGGCAGTTCCTTCAGCCTTCTGTCCCTTCCCAAAGGGCCAAGCAGCAGTTCATGCTCTGCTCTTAGCTCACACCAGCACCAGGGCCTGGCAGGTGACAGTGACGTTTGCTGAGGAAAAGTCTCTCTCGTGCACATCTCATCTTTGAAAATCCCTTGCTGTGAAATGGTTTTTCCCCAGGAAATATTTCTGAGCAATGCTCTAGCACAGAAGGCCACAGCCTTGCTCCAGGGTCACCTTGGCACCTCCCCAGAGCAGAGCCCAGCTAAGCCCCTTTCCATGGAGCACACTGTAGGCAGAGGGCACAGGGCAGGGACCGACCTTTCTTGTTAATTCTCCACGCTGGAAATGAGTCCACAGGAACTTCCTGTGATGCTGAGCCCCTTCTGCTCTCATAGTGGTGGTGCCAGCAGGAGAAGACTGGGGAGCCTTACGGGGTTAGCTCATGGCTGGCATGAGAACAGGGCCCTTTTGTTACTAATGCCTGTCTGCAGCACCTCCTCAGCACTCTGCTGAGCCCACATGGAAATGCTCTGTCCTGCCAGATCACTCCTGCACGATCCCTCCAAGGGCTGATGAGCAGTGTCAGCCTGATGCCTCGGAAGGGGAATGCTCTTGGGAAGTGCTGATTTTTGGCCTCTCTGCTGGAAAGAGGATGCTGTGAAAACAGAGGGGTTGGGAATTTGGTAGTAATTGAAGTTTAGCCGCTGTGCCTGCACAATGTTCCAGCTGCTGCACACCACAGACCATCCCAGCCCACGAGGAGGGGCTGAGGGACCCCTGATGCACTGCTTGGGGTGGCTTGCCCCCGGTGGGTCCTGGTCATCCTTGTCCCCACAGCCCTTGACGGCTGAGTAAGGCAGGAGTGGGTGCAGCAGAGATGCCCTTGGGCTGTTTGGAGAGATGGTGTTTTACATGCCTGTGGGGTTTAGCTGATTCCCACCATCGCATCCTGTCCCAGTTCCCCATGGTCCTGTGTCCCAACAGTGATTTCTGTTTCTCAGAGGAGCCAGCCTGAAGATTAAATGAGCTCTATCTGCCATCTTTCAGTCTCTGAATGCCCCACTGCTGCTGCAGCCCCTGTGACCTCTTTTGGTGTCTGTGCTGCTCCAGTGACACTCCTACACTGCTTCATTCCCAGAACCACCACATCCCATTTTTCATTTGGCAGTTAGGGTCATAAGTGTCATGAGTCAGACCCCATGGCTGTACCTGGTCACTGCAGCACCCCACCACACTCTCTGGGGTCCTTCCAGGGGGGATTTTCCTAGAGGGAAAAGAGGCTGGTGAGTTTGTTTCTCCAGCTGTGGCAGCACCAATTCAGACATAACAAGTACAAGGATCAATTCACAGGCTCCCAGCTCAGTCCTGGGCAGATGATGAGTATCTCAGGGCAGAAGAGCAGTCCTGGGGCACCTTTAGACTGATGCTTGTCCCTGATCAACCCTTTGTGCATTTATCACCTTCCCTTTTCCTCTTCCCCTGCCCCTCTCGCGCTTCCCCAGGTGGGTCAGGAGGTGTTGGAGTCCTGCTAGGGATCTCCATGACCTTAATGACCTTTCTGGCTCCAGATCACAGCAAAGCACCAGTGTCCCCTCTTGCCTGTGCTGGGACAGACCCCTCCTCTTTCATGTCCTCAGAGCCTGCTCACTCTGTGGGAAAGAGACCGAGGCAGCTGAAGTCAACAAAAGCCTGTTTGCAAGCCCCTTCACAGCACCCGTCTCCACATGGCTTTAATTGAAACAGAAACATGGTTTAAACCAGGAGTCCTGCATGGAGCTCCAATTCCACCCTTCCCTGCTGCTGTGTCCTGCTTCCCCCACCAATGCAGGACCCCCACCAGCAGGCACCTAACACCCTGTCATCTGTGTCCCCAGCCCCATCCCAGGTGGTGGTGGTCCGACAGGAGACCACAGGCCAGAACAGCATCACCTTGCTGTGGCAAGAGCCAGACCAGCCCAACGGCATCATCCTGGAGTACGAGATCAAGTACTATGAGAAGGTAATGCTGAGCTTGCTGCTGCAAACCACCCCAGCATGGCAGATTTAGACAGTGGCATGGCTTGGTTTAAACCCTGCTGGTGCAGTGGTGGCTATCAGACAGCCTGGCACAAAGGACTGTTTTGGAAGAGTATGTGGTTGCTGTGATGATGTGGAAGGGTTTTTGGTGTTGTTTTTCCCCAGGACAAGGAAATGCAGAGCTATTCAACTCTGAAATCCAAGGTCACCACTGCTACCATCTCTGGACTCAAGCCTGCAACACGCTACATTTTCCAGGTTCGGGCTCGCACCTCTGCAGGCTGCGGCAGGTTCAGTCAGACTGTGGAGGCAGAAACAGGGAAGCCAGGTGAGTGAGTGCAGTTGTTGGATGTGGGAAGTGTGGAACAAGGAGCATGGGGGATGGTGATACCCTTCTCCATAGACACTGTTCCTCTGCCACACAGGCAGGGAGGCTGGAGGCACATCTCATACAGTTTCAGGCTAGAGGGCATGCTTGACATGTGTTTATACATTAGAAAGAAGAGGGAGGAAGGACATAGCAGTTAGGGCAGTGAACACCTGGTGAGTTCCTGAGGCTCCAGACTCCTGTAGCACCATGGCTTTCACAGATGCACGCTTGGTATACTCATGTGTAAATGGTCCCTGTACACTGGGAGAGCCCTTCATCTGTGGCTAGATGGGGAATGGTGCTTTATCACTGAAAACGATGACCCCACTGGGGGAGGTAAGTTTCTGAGCTCAGCAGAGCGCTCCCCACACCAGCTAGCCTCCCTCCTACCCTGCTTCTTTCAGTCTCTCTCCGGTATGACACAATGACAATTGTCTGGATCTGCCTGACACTCATCAGTGGCCTCGTTGCATTGCTGGTGGTCCTAATCTGCAAGAAGAGGTAAGTGTTTTCTGAAGGTCAGTGCAGCAGGTCAAGAGGGATGGGAGACCTTGGAGCAACTTTTCTCAGATTATCCAGAGCATCCATAGGTCAGGAGTAAGACAACTAAGAGACTTTGTTTAGACCTGCTCCCACTGCCACTGAGGCAGTCTCCAGTCCTTACCCTCATGGCAGCAGGCTGAAGAGCAGTAGCCGTAGCAATAGCAAAAGCTGGATCAATACCAGTACCAGTATGGGGGCTGTCTGGATGGGCTAGGGGATAGGTCAGGGGTGGAGAGAGCTCTTCTCCATCAGAAGGCTCCAAGGGGGACTGTGTCTGCTACATCTCTGTATGGCTGAGCTAGGCATGTGGAGCAGACATGCAGCTGCCTGGAGGAGACAAAAGGGCTGCAGCTTTTAGCACTGCCAAGCCTTGGAGAGCACAGGGACAGTACCTTGCTCCAAGCCAAAGTGTCAATCCAGCAAGATGTAGGGATGCAGCTGGTGGAGGGCCAAGGGTTAGTTCCAACTCCTCCTGGGCTGCCTCCCACCCTGCCTTTGGGCTGCTTGTGGGACTGAGGGTCAGGAGCACCTTTTCTGACCCTTTGTCCCCATGGCAGGCACTGTGGGTACAGCAAGGCTTTCCAGGACTCCGACGAGGAGAAGATGCATTATCAGAATGGGCAAGGTAGGACCCTCCCTGATGCTGCCCCGGGATGTGAAGGACCTCAGACCTGTGGATGGGCAGGGACCTGGACCATTAACCCCTGTCATTGCTGTAGTTGCAAGGGGAAAGGGTTTTGACCACTGCCTGCTTCTGGAGATGTGTCTAGAAGAGCTGAGCAGGGGCTCTGATCCCAGGGGCATCCTGGTAACGGGGTTGAAGAGCTGCACAGCGTGAGAAGGGACTGTGGCAGGTTCATCCCAGACAGCAGCAGGGTGGAATGTTCATCACAGGCGAGGAGTAGGGGTGGGGGCGGCATGATGGAGTAGGACAATCACATGGAGGAGAATCAGGCAGCCAGGTCCTGGACTGCTCTGAGGACAATGCTACGGCAAAGCATGACTTAGGTTACCTTGGGGCTGCAGATTCCGTGGCTCATCAGCATGTCAACCCATGAAGTCCTGTCCCTGCCCATCCTCTGCCTGGGTTCTAGGTGGCCTTACTTCTCATCAGGGTTGCCTGAAAGAGCTTATCTCCTCTCTCACCTTTGAAACCTGGCAGTGAAGTTCCCTGAGTCCAAGTTCTACGTGGACCCCCACACTTACGAGGACCCTTGCCAAGCTGTACATGAGTTCACCCGTGAAATTGAGGCCTCCCGGATCAAGATAGAGAAGGTTATTGGTTCTGGTGAGTCCTGGGCTGGGCTGCCTCTTTGCATCATGTCTGTTCAGATTCATGGTTTGAGACTGAGCCATACCCATGGCCTGCTGGGACCACAGCAGGCTGTGCAGCCTTGGTACAGTGCTCAGACAGGGCTTCGTCTCCTCCTTATCCTTTTGAGATCAAAATCATGTCTAGAGTGGGGTTTATTGGTGCCTGACATAAACTCTTGGGAGGCAGCCTGATGCAGAGGGTTGCAGTTCAGCTGGCATGGCACTGGTGGCTCAGGCTGACACAGCAGATGGCTCAGCCTATCCCATATGAGTGCTCCAATGTGGTCACCCTGCTTTCAGACCTCAGAGCAAGTGTCTGGGCTGACAAGATGAAAATGAAAATGTAAGCCAAATGGAAAGTTGTCAGAAGAAAAGGGATTTTTTGCATAGTAATGGAGCCTTGTGGGAAGCGTGGGGCAGGGACAGAGAGAGAATGTCACCCGCAGCACCTCAAGGACTAACCCCAGAGCAGCATTAAGAAGCCTGGATGAGAGACATTCCTGCTGCTCCCAAATTTGTTCATTAAAAGCAGTAAACCAAGTGCCACTGTAATAACTACTCTTGGCCCATTGCCTTCAGTAAAAAGCATCAGAGAGAGGCAGTTTCTGATATTTCTGTCCAGTTCCCAGAGCTGACACTGGACACTGGGAGATGGGCAATCCTGCCTGTAGTCAAAGGCCATGATGCACAAAGAGCCCAGAGTCCTGAGGGGCTGGAGCACACTGTGAGCATGCTGGAAGGCTGGGTGATCCATGCTGCTGGTGGGACAGTGCAAGAAGCTGGCGAACTCCCTGTGGCCTCTCCTTGTCTTGCAGGGGAGTCTGGAGAGGTGTGCTATGGCCGCCTGAAGCTGCCAGGCAAGAGGGAGATTCCCGTGGCCATCAAGGCACTGAAAGCAGGCTACACGGAGAAGCAGAGACGGGACTTCCTGAGCGAAGCCAGCATCATGGCACAGTTTGACCACCCCAATGTCATCCACCTGGAGGGGGTGGTGACCAGGAGTATGTGGTTGCTGGGGTTGGGACCCTATGGTGGGGCAGAGCTGGGATGAATCTCCCTGTGGGCACCCTGGCAGATGGGGGTCAGGGGTCACTTTGGCTGCACTCCATCCTTCAGCTGCCCCAGTTACTTGCTTATCAGACGTCCATTTACCCAGGGTTCCCTCCATCCCACCCCCTTGCCTTCTCCTACAGGACAAACTTTCCCTGTGGCAATTCCCCACCTTGCTCCACAGCGTGCCCCAGGTCACGGCTATTGTTTTAGTTTATGTCCTACCTATTCACGTTTATTTTAAAGGTTGCCTGTACTGAATCATAATTTGAAGGCTTCCTTCAAAAAGGCACATTCAGATGCAAAGTGTTATGCTAATGGCATGCAAATTTCAGTGGGATAATGAAACTGACCTAGCCATATCAGTAGCACTGGGAGGGAGGGGTAAGCGTCAGGGTTATTGCCACATCACATCACCATGGTTGTCCTGTGCTGTGCAAGGGTGAGATTGCTCTGCAGGGCTGCAGGAGATCCACAGGTCTGGATTCATGCATCTCCCAGTAAAAGCCTGGCACTGGGCTTCCTGGGGGAAGGTGACTTCCCTGATAACTTGACCTCCCTTGTCTTCCGCAGGCAAATTGGTAATGATTGTTACTGAATACATGGAGAATGGCTCGCTAGACACCTTCCTGAGGGTAAGGAGCTCTTTTGTATTCTGATTCCTTGCACACCGCTCTGGGCTGAGTGACTGGAGGAGGGACTGGTTCCTGCTTCTCAGCCTCCTGGCCACTGTGACCCCTATGTGAGAGTGGTGTGCTCTGAGCTCTCACCTCTCCAGCAGACACAGGCTCCAGGGCATTGGCTCTGGCTCCCTGGAATGTCACTGCAAAGGCAGAGACATCTGCCTGAGCAGCATGTCAGAGGCTGGGGGAACAAGAGAGACACACTGGGGTCAGAGGAGGTACTAAGCCAAAGATGAGAGGTACTATGGGGTTAGTTTAATGAAAGCAACATCAACAGGATGCTGGTGAAAACTACAATTGAACTTTGGGTTATTTCCTTTCCAGAAACATGATGGGCAGTTCACCATCATCCAGCTGGTGGGCATGTTGCGTGGCATTGGAGCAGGCATGAGGTACCTGTCGGACCTGGGCTACGTGCACCGGGACCTGGCTGCCCGCAACATCCTGGTGAACAGCAACCTGGTCTGTAAGGTGTCCGATTTTGGCCTCTCGCGCATACTGGAGGATGACCCCGATGCTGCATACACCACCACGGTGCGTGGCTCCAGGCACTGCAGTCTAATTGATCCTTTCTGATGGTGATTACCCCAGGCCACTGACAGATGGAAAAGTTTGACACTTTCAAGGCAAGGCAGGAATGGGGGTAGTCACTGCTGATATCTGGACCAAGAGGATGAACACAAACAGCTTCTAAGCCTCAATGCATTGTGCTACATACAGGGACATCCCAGAACTGAAGTGTGCAGTGAACAAAGGGAAGCAGGGTGGGAGAGCAAGGAGCTGACCAAACCTCTCCAGTCAACATCCCCTGTGGGCATGCACAGCCCACTGCACTGAGACACTCTCATGTCCCTTTTGGAGTCCTTCCCTAGACTGTGTAGCTCCATCCACCCCTTCAGCTGTCCTAGTCCCATCGGTCAGTAGCTGGGTGTTATGCTACACGCTCCAGCAGCCTGGCCACACAATAGTTTTTCCATGTGACTGCCTTATTCAGGGGTGTGCAAAGGATGGGGTGACCTTTGCAACCTAGATAATTTTGTTGTATTGTACTTTTGACACTTTTGTCTGTGAAGCCATTTTAAGATTTTTCTGTCCAATCTGACAGCTCTGGAGCTTGATGTCTTCCTCCACTGGAGGTCTTCAGAGGTGAAGTGAAATACCTTGAGGGTATGTGGTCTTTTGCTCTTCTCTGGCCGTGAAAGGAATTAGTGTGCTCCCCAGGAACATCTCTGGCTGGGAAAATCTGGTGGATAGACAGTCCCTGGTGGAGGCCAGTTTGGACCTGCATCTGAGGAGTCTGAGCATCATTTTTCAGAAGCTTCAAGGTTAGATAAGCAGAAAGAGCTTCAGGTTATTTTGGGGTAGCTGATGGCAATGCAGAGCATGGCCCAAAGGAGTTGCAGCTCTGAAGGATGAATGCACAGTGGCCCAGCCTGGAGAACATGGCCTTTGTGCTCTTGGCTTGGCTTCAGACAAGTGAAGAAGTGAGCAATAGCATGCTCTGGGTGTGTGTCTGTGTTCAGCTGCTCCCTTTGGTATCTCCAGAAATAACTTGATATTCCATATCCTTTAATTTTGGAGAAGGTTCCTGCTGCTTGGTTCAAGTACAGCATCTTCTGCATCTTGGCTTTGGTACTCTCAGAGGAAGGGTAAGAAAGGGCCCAAGATCAGCCAGGGCATCCTGATGTCAGAGCAGCCCATCTCCTTGTCTGTAGCCTACAGACACACACATAGCCTGGCCTTCCTCTCACCAAGCCAGTCTCTGAGCTTTCCTCCAGTGCTTCTAACCTTTGTGGAAAAAGTTCCCAGAGACAGTATGTCAGTGGCCACACTGGGTCAGGAAGTTGACCTGAGTGACCAGAGCTAATGTATTGACCTACCTTGCTGACCCCTTCCAATCCTGACCAGTTTCTAGGGACACTGTCTCATGACTCCAGCATGCACACAGGCAGGGAGGTCACTAGAGGATGGAGCAGCCACCAGGAATGTCACAAGATGCTTTGAGGCATCTTTGCGCAGTGAAACGCACCGGAGATGATTGCTCTGGAAGAAGACTAAGTCTGGATAGGGCTGCATCACAAGGATGCAGTGACGGGGTCAGGAGCACGAGATCCTTGTTGGGGTCTCAGTCAGGGTATCCTGAAGATGAGAATGCTTTCTTGTTCAGAAACTTGTGATAAGATGGTATCCTGTGTTCCTCCTCTGTTGTCCTTGACCTGCTCAGGACATTACTTCCCCAAAGGGACTATCCCAAAGGACACATCATTAATCTTCAATCCCCATTAAGGGGTGCACCAGAGCAGGCAGAACTCAGTTGGGTAGAGGTAACTCTCCCTAGACAGTGATACCTGAAAGGTGTTCCCAGACATCATGCCTGCCCCAGCTGCTCCGGGGAATCCACTCAATGTTCCCTACGCCACAACTTTTCTCCTCAAATGGCTGGCAAACGCATTTCCAACTTAAAAATATGTTTAGCCCATATACTGCTGATTTTTATCAGCTTCATCCTTCACTTCAGCAAGTCATCTTCAGTGCTTGCCTGCCAATCTCTCCTTGACTATTCAAGTCAGTCTCTGCCTGTACCCATGGACAGCTCCATGATTTTGTGCTCTGGTAGACCTCTGCTCCACTTCATCACTTCAAGTTCCTCTTTCTTGAACATCAAGGACCAGAACTGTGCCTGAAGAAGACCTTATAAAACAGCACAGCTTTCTCCTTGCTCTACTGGAAATACCTTGAAATCACCCTTCAGGGACACCTCTAGGCTTATCTTGTGCAGATTGCCTCCTCAGCCCTTTCCCAGAAGATGACATCCTTTGTCTAATCTGCTGTCCCAGCTGCAGAGAGGTGGGGATACCTGTGCCCTGCATGCTCTGAGCCTTCACTGTTGCTTGCTTTTCTAGGGGGGCAAGATCCCCATTCGCTGGACGGCTCCAGAGGCGATCGCATACCGCAAGTTCTCCTCAGCCAGCGATGTATGGAGCTACGGCATCGTCATGTGGGAGGTGCTGGCCTACGGCGAGCGGCCATACTGGAATATGACCAACCGGGATGTGAGTGGACTTGGGGCAGCATGGTGGCCAGCCTGATACTCCTCCTGCTCGCATGCAACCCAGCCTAGCAGGGGAGACTGGGGAAAAGGGACCCAAAGAGCAGCCCTTGTCTCTCCTTGCATCCCTGCAGGGCTGGGCACAGTGTCCCTTCAGCAGGGACATCAGCATGCTGCCCATCACTGCACCGCACAGCCTTTCCCTTTGCAGCACCATGGCTTCTGTCTGTGCCCAGCTGTGTGCATTGTGGGTGGCCCCATCCCTGTCTGATGCTCTGTATGAGCCTTTCTGCTGGCTGGGGATCTTCAGCACATTGTGCCACCTTTCCCACTCCCTGGAAGTGGTCAGGTCTTCTCTCAGATCACTGCAGACCCACCACATTAGCCTGCTGGTCCCTCCTGCACCCAGTGCTGGAGGTTCATCCCTTCCACCATCCATGTGAGGCTGCTGAGGGCCCCAGGCTTGCACCACTCAGCAAGAGGTTTTGAGCTTGCCAGTGTTATGTGGAGCTACTCTTACCTAAGGAGTAGCCTAAAAGCAGATTTTATTCCTTACTACAACCCGGGAGCAAAATTTCCAAAACAAGGCAATAAAATGAATATTTTGATTCTACAGAACCCCAGGACTCCTTTTTTTTTTTTACCTACAGGGAATCTGAACTACCTTCCTTCTCCCTGCTCTGGGAGTCCCAAGAGTCCTCTCTCTCCAAAGTGTTTTTATTATTATAGAAAATGGCTTTGGTGACAACAGAGCATGGCTGCAGTGGTTCACCCTACCTCCTCTGCACCGTTCCTTCAAGCAGAGCTTCCTCCAGCCTTGCCAAGTGGTGTCAAGCCCTGACCATAAAGCAGCCGAGTGTGAGTGCAGCTCTCGTGGTTTGTCTGCCGGAGGGAAGCTGCGTTATTTTAGGCCTGTTGGATCACTCAGTAAATCCACTGGCACAGCAGTGATTACAGTGTGTGTACAGTATCCATCCTGCTTCCAGCTCTCCACAGACACTGCTCACAGCTCACTGGCGATTCACTTGTTGTTTAGCATGAATCTTGTGCACACCCCACCACTTCCCCATCTAATACCCCCCCGGGATCGTCCCCACGTGCTGCCTTCTGGGGTGCTTGGAGTTGGTTACAGCTGCAGCTCCAGTTTGTCATGTGGCTTCCTTCCAGGTCATTAACTCGGTGGAGGAGGGCTACCGCCTGCCTGCCCCCATGGGCTGCCCCACAGCCCTGCACCAGCTCATGCTGGATTGCTGGCAGAAGGACCGCAGTGAGAGGCCACGTTTCTCACAGATTGTCGTCATCCTGGACAAGCTGATCCGCAACCCTGACAATTTGAAGTGCACAGCCACCGTTAGCCGGTAAGGGCTCACTGAGCTGTTGTGATGAGCAGGGGTTGACAACTGATGCTGGACAAAGCATGTGGGTTCCAGCCAATAAGGGATATTTCCATGCAGCTCTAACAGCCGTGGTTTCCCCTGTGACCACGGACTTTCATAAGGGCCCCTATGCATAGGTTGTGGTGGGCAGTGGGAAGTGTCCTGCACTTCACTGCCTTGCTCCCTGTGCAACCCCCATGCCAGGGTCTGCTCAAGTGAGTGCAGCCATGCTCCCGCAGCGGCACGCCTGCCTCTACCAGCCCGTGAGGGCTCTCTCTGTCCTGCCTCACCTCCAGGTTCACAGGCTTGTTGAGGTGGACGTCACAGCCTAGCCACTGAGGATCAACACCTCCTGGTCTAACCCTTTCTGTCCTCTTTCCAGGTTCACCCAAACACCCTTTGACAGAGGTCTCCTAGACCTGGCCAGCTGTCTGACAGTGGAGGACTGGCTGGACTCTATCCGGCTGGGGCACTACCGGGACAACTTTGCCATGGCAGGTTACTCCTCCCTGGGCATGGTGATGCGCATGAATATTGAGTGAGTAATGGGGAGCAAACAGAACCATCTGGGTTGCTCAGCACCATCCCACTAGCCCCAGACAGTGACTGTCCTCCCTCAGCTTGCTCGATCTAGTTGGTCCCTGATGCCAGAGACAACCCCCTAAGGAAATGGTGTTGAGACCTGGGATGATGTCCAAGGCTGTAGTGATCTTTGAGACAAGGTGTAGAAGTTGTACGAAGGGGATGAGTATCAAGTCACCTCTGGTGCTCTGTGGTGGCTCTCCAGTGTCATCACAGGTTCATAGGTAATTCAGATTGTAAGGTGCTTCAGAAGGTCATACAATCCAACTTCATGATCAAGAAGGGTCAGATATGTGGTTGATGTCTCCTTGCACTACTCACCCCTGAAAAAGGCATGTTTGGACCAGAGCATGGCTGCACCATTCTGTACAGCTTTTCTGGGACCACTGAGAAACAAATGGAGCTGGGGGTCACCTCAGAGGTTCTTCTGACCCCAGTGCACTGGGATGCTCAGTGCATCTAGGCAGGGAGGCACCATCCAGGGCCTCTGTGTGAGTGGAACGCCATAACTGAGTGACCAAGGTTGTGTTAAATAAGAAGCTGGGGAACTTGTGTGCCACCACCCATCCTCCTCCTGCTGTAAGGAGCTTGCTCTGCCACCTGCCTAGAGGGTCCCCGATGTGTCTGATGCTCCAAGTGGTACCAGAAAAGATGAAAGCTATACCTGCTTCTACCCTACATTCTAAATCCCTTGGTGTTAGCATTAGTGTCAGGGCTAGCAACAACCTCTCTAGCCTCTGAGGAGACTTGTTCCCTGTCAAGAATCATGGAGCTGCCAGACAGTAATTGCTGTGACTTGGGAAGGATGTGACAGTCCATGCCTTGGTTCAGGCATGGCAGGTGGAGAAGGAGCCCCTGAAAGGGAAGATGGAGAGAGGCAGACAGAGGGCTGTTCTGTGCATCGATTGGGAGCTGTACTTGGGGTCCTGTCTGTGAGATTGAGCTGATACCAATCCTTGTTTCTCATGCACATCAGGGAAGGTTTTGAGTGGGGAAGGCTCATCATCCATCTGTCTTTCTGACTGGGTTATCTGAGGGCATCTTGCTAAAACTGAATCCAATTTCAGAGCATCGATCTTGTCACCTACTAGCCTGTCAGGAGTGATCCCCCTCCTGCTCTTGCTCCCCCCTGGGTTGTCACAAAGGCCCTGTCAGGAGGATGTGCCTGAGGAAATGACAGCCTCTCTGTCCCTGCGAGGACACCCATGGTCAGCAGCAGCAGCCTTGTGCTGGTGGACAGGTGGAGAGAAGTCAGGCGTGGGGTCCTTCGGTGGTCTGTGTGGTGCACACACGACAGTGTCTCCCTGGGGCCCAGCACAGGTCCAGTCCATGGGGTGTCTGACAGTGTCTTTGTTCTCCAGGGATGTTCGGAGTCTGGGGATCACCATGATGGGCCACCAGAAGAAGATTTTGAGCAGCATCCAGGCAATGAGATCCCAACTGCTGAACACAAATGGCCCCAGGAGGCATCTCTGATCAGCAGCTTTTCAGACGCACATCAGGCATTCCTTAACACTTACCCTGGCAAAGGGGCAGCAGGGTGGTGAGCAGGAAAAGGGGCTCCAGACCAGGACCTGGAGCCCTGCCAGCTTCTCTTTGATTTCAGTGTCACTGGAAACATGGTTTTCCAGATACCTCGATGGTTCTGCTGCCTTCTTTCCCCATCTGAAGGGACGAGCAGCCTTCCAAGTGGGCTAGGGACATGTCATGACTCTCTCCATCCTCTACTGTGTCCTTATGGGACTGGGGGTTCTCACACCACTATGCAGGACAGGTGGTAACTCCTTCACACAGCAAGATGGCCCCAGCTGCACCTGCAGATGGGGGGGTATCAGATGCAACAGCAACACCAGGAGCAGTGGGACTGTGCTTGCCGTGGCACATGTCTCCTTTGGATCTGACAGCTGAGGAGTTTGTTGGATCTCTGAACTAAGGACATCTCCACAGGCTGCCATACAGCAGACACAGCCCTGCTACAGATACCTCCCAGTTGCACTGTACATCAGCATGGACCTCATGAACTGCACCAGTCTGCAGTAGACTTCATGGTCCACCTCTGTGAAGCACAGGAGGGCAGGGGATAGAGTACAAGGTGGCAGCGCCAGCAACTGTTGGCTCTTTGTGCAGAGGAGACTTGCCTATCATGGAGGAGAGTTGGCCAGGGTCTGCTGCCTGGAGCTTCAAGAAGCCCCAGGGAGCCACAAGAGGTCCTCCACCTCTTGAACCCACCAGCACTGCTCCTCTCCAGATGCAGCACAGGCATCCCAGCGTAGCTCAGGCATGCTTTCTAGGGCCACAAGCTCAGGTTTCTCCCCTAGCAGAACAACCATCATGACCTCCACCAGAACAGAGAGGAGTGAGAGAGTTTATGTCCATTTCACATGATGGAGGAACAGAGACACTGCTGACAAACTCTTATTTGTTCTTATATTGCCCTAGAGAAACCCAGGAGCTTTCTTGTTATCTCGCTGTCTGCCTCTGCCCAGGGCTGTCTTGCCATCTGCAGAGGAGTCCTGAGCAACATTTCCAGCAGCAATCACACCCTGTGTGGGGAGGACACATTCTCTATGGCTGAGGACAGGGTCTCTGGGCAAAGAGAATCTTCAGCAATACCCAGCTGGTGAGGCTGGTGACTGAGAGATTGGCCTTTCCTCCACAGCATTCCTCTCCTCCACAGAAGCATCTCTTGGCAGCCTTGCCTGGTGCAGAGCAATGGACTCCAAAGACTTGTGGAGCAGCTCTGAGAGGCTGAGCTGGCTGCAGAGATGCAGATATGACAGGGAGGGGGAGCAGGCTCTGGTCTGGGAAGGTTTGTCTTGGGTGTAAATACAATTTTCTATGAGTTTAGAAACTGTTTGACTGAAATACGTGTTAAATTACACAAAAATGGTCGCAAAGCACAGACGCCTCAGTCATGGGGCTGAACTCACTGCAAAAAAATTCTGCTATATAGCTGGGGAGGGATCTGCTGGAGAAGAAGTGCTGGAGTAGACCCATGCTGACTGCCAGCTACAAGCCTCTCCCACAGCATCCTGTCCTTAGCACTGGCAGAGTAAATCCAGCATCACTCAAATGCAGCTACTGGTAGGATCTGACCTGAGGTCTGCTCCTCCCAGTGCTGTTTGGGCACAAGGGGGGTGGGGGGAGGGTTAAAGCCATTTCTCAGATGCAATAATCCTGGCTAAACTGGCCTTTCTGGGGTTGGCTTAGCTGTCCATACAGGGTGCTTATGTCCTGATGGATTCTCTGACTGTGGCGGGCACTTTACTTCTTCCTATGGAAGCTCTTTGTAACGGGGGACACATGCAATGTGTTGTTTAATTTGTATTGCACCCTGCGTCCTGCACTAGGACCTGTCACACAACCACCCTGAAGTCAGCATCATGACGGAGGTCAGTCCAAGCCCTGCAGCACAGGATGGTGGGTGTTGGTCATGTTCGCTCTTCTCAACATTTGGGACTCGCTGGAGGGAGAACCACAGAATCATTGGGTCTGGAAGGGACCTCTAGAAATCCTCTATTCAAAGCAGGTTTTCCCAGAGCACGTTACACAGAATCACATCCAGGTGGGTTTTGAAAGTCTCTGGAGAAGGAGACTTCACCACCTGCCTGAGCAGCCTGTTCCAGGCTTCGTTACCCTCACAGGAAAGTAGTTTTCCCTCATATTTAGATGAAACTTCCTGTGTTCCAGCTTGTGCTCGTTGCCCATTGTCCTGGCACTGGACATTACTGAAAAGAGTCCAGCTCCATCCTCCTTGCACCCACTCTTCAGGTATTTATAGACATTGATAAAGTCTCCTCTCAGTCTTCTCCAGGATACATAGCCCCAGACCTCTCAACCTTTCCTTGTGAGACACTCCAGTCCCCCAGTCATCTGTGTTGTCCTCTGCTGGACTCTCTCCGGTAGTTTCCTGTATTTCTTGAACTGGGGAGCCCAGAGCTGGACACACTATTCCAGATGTGGCCTCAGCAGGGCAGAATAGAGGGGAAGGAGAACTTCCCTTGACCTGCTGGCCGCATTCTGAATGCACCCCAAGAGACCCCTGGCCTTCTTGGCCACAAGGTCACATTGTTCTCCCATGGATAACTTATTGTCCACCAGGATTCCAAGATCCTTCTCCTCAGGGCTGCTCTCCAGCAGGTCTATCCCTAATCTGTACTGATGCAGATTCCTCTCTGTCCAACACTCCAGCCTGTCCCGGTCACACTGGATGGCAGCACAGCTCTGGTGTGTCAGTCACACCTCCCAGTTTTGTATCATCAGCAAACCTCTTGAGGGTCCTGTCTGTCCCCTCATCTAGGTCATTGATGAATATATTGAACAAGACCAGATCCAGTACTGACCCCTGGGAACACTGTTGGCTAAAGGCTTCCATCATGGTCAAACTGGTGAAAGCAGAGGTTAGGCCAGTGCCACAGACCTGCGTACTTGGGGTTTGCTGGACAACCCTGGTAATGTGAGCTGAAAGATCTGAGGTTGGGAGCTGCCAGGCAGCCCCTTTCCAGGTGGTTCATGGGTCAGATCGTGCATCATGGGGTTGTTGGGCGGCTCGTGGCTGCGGGGATGGGGGGGCAGGGTTTTCCTTTTGTGTTCATAGTGTGCACCTTGTCCTGGGCAATAAAATTTAACTTGTTCTTATGGGCCACCTCCTTGCCTTTATTGCCACTCTCTTACACAGAGCTGCTGCAGCACATGTAGAGAGCATGGGGGACCCCATGACTGCTTCAGAGACTGGGATGCCCAGATAGCCAACACCTTCATCTGCTCCAGAAATGCTTCCCTGGGGAGCAGGAACGTCTGTGGGATGGGCCTACAGGTCCAGGGACAGGCCAGGAGTCTGGTTGTTTGTAGGCTGCCTGTGGGGCAGATTGCTGTGCTGCAGGCTGGGACAAGCCTCCCTGAAGCCACCAAGTCTTTGTTACATAGGAACATCTCCTGAAGGAGAGCATGCAAGCACAGGATATCTTGTGTGCAGAGGCTCCTCTGAACTTCAGGGGTCTCTCACAGGTTTTTCCAGACCCAGGCCTACCTTCTCCTGGAAATTCAGGAATTTTTTAAAAGAAGTAAAAAACCCAATCCAAACAAAGCAGTAAAAACCTCAATTATCAGGTATATCAGTTGCATGGACAAAAACAACACTAACATATTTTTCTTGGGATATAAACCCAAAAGAGAACCACAGCATATGATGGGATTGGCTCTATCCATGTCACTGCCTTGTTCCATGCCTTTGCAGCCCTTCAGGGGTGGAGGTGACAGTCTCCAGGTCATGCAGCCCTGCTCCACATCACCATAGAGAAAGGCCAGCCTGGCTTTCCCATGGAGATGTGCAGCCGTCTCCTCCCAGGAGCCCCAGCCCTCCTTGCATCAGCTGTCTACATGCTGATGTCACTATGCCAGTTATGCCAGCCATGTCCAGGGCCTCCTCCCTCCCAGCCTCCCCTTTCACCATTCTCTGCAGTGCCCTCTTTCCTGAAGCACTGCCCCCCAGACTGGGCAAGCTGCTCCTGGGCAGGCTCTCCAGTGCTGAGGGTTGAGCTCACAAGCTCTGTGCTCTGCATCCCCCTTAGTACCCTGTTTCAGTATTTGCATTTCCCATCACTACCACCCACATTATGACTGCAGGATGCCTGTTGGTCCTCCTGCTGTTCCTGACATGTGCTATCCCAGACCCTCCTGCTTTCCTCATCACCTCCCGAACGTACCCCTGGGCATCATGTTCCTCCTTCCTATTGTGCTAGAGCCTTTATCTTCCAGGGACTTGAAGAAATGTGTCTGGAAGGGCCCTCTGAATGTCACCTCATCCTGTTCCTCCACATGCATGTCCAGTGCACATAGCTGTGCAGGTTCTGCTCAAACCCTCACCCCATCATGTAGACAGGGACAGCAACAATGCCACACCTCACTCAGGGTGCATTGCTGACACATCAGTTCTTCCCCTCTGGAATAAATTGTCATGAAATTTCAATCCTGGCAAGGGCCAGTCATCAGGGTCTTCTCTCCAGGACACAAAGCCTCATTTCCAGACCTCGTGCACTTCTCCATGTTCCCAAAGCTGAGGCCCACCACAGGCCATGAGTTTCCTGTCCAGCCAGGCTGGGGACAGGGCAGGCACCCAGGGATCCTGACATCTGAGAAAGGAGCTATTTCAGCAATAAAATCCTTGTGGAGGGGACTCAGGGAACCCATGCAGGGGAAGGAGCTGGTCAAGCTCTTCCATCTGAGAAGAGGTGATGGAAACTCAGGCTTATGAATGACAGCAAATAAACTCCTTCATGTATCAAAATAGACCTCAGATTTTTCCATAATACACCTTCTTAACATCCTCCAAAAGACTTCTATTCCAACTTGCACCTCTGGGAGCTGGTCTTTCCCTTGTAAAAGAGAAACAAAAAGTCAGTTTCTAGTTACACCCAATGTTATCCAAACCTACCAATAAGTCATCTCTGTCTGAAGCATTTCATTTACAGCTGTCCAGGCCAAATTTGTCCATGTCATTAGCAAGTGAAGCTCTGCAAGCTTTGTGTGCCTGGAGGTGGCAGTCTGGACTTGCAGAGCACCTGCAGAGCCCTGCATGGAGCCGCTCATCTTAGCTCTGCACCCACACTCAGTTTGTGCCAGCTTTATACAGTTTTGCAGGGGTCAGATGCGCTGTGTGGATGGTGTTAACAGATGGTGAACTCTGCTTCATATTTACCAATACGATTCCTGTCTGATCACATACCAGCTTAGTCTGCCAAGGACGGCTGTATTCCCAAACCATGTTCTTGCTCTGCTTTTAGCACAGTCATTTAGCATCATGTCCAAGTAAATTACTCTGGATAATCTGATGTAAGATAGAAATATCACTGCACAGCTGCTGTTTTAACCCTTAGAAGGGTTATGGGTGTATGGGTTGTGAAGTATCCCATAGGTCACATCTTGGAAACCACCATTAAGGAGTGAGATAGAAGCACAGTTCATCCCCTGGGAAATCCCACTGCATAGTTGCTACATCTTGAGGTTGTTAACTGGCAGTCACCTGAACACAAGCCAACAGTGTACCCAAGGTGGCCAAGAAGGCCACCAGCATCCTGGCCTGGATCAGCAATAGTGTAGCCAGCAGGACTAGGGGAGGGATTGTTCCACTGTACTCAGCTCTGGTGAGGCTGCACTTTAGTACTCTGGGGTCAGTTCTGGGCCCCTCACTCCCAGCAAGACATTGAGGGGCTGGAGCGTGGCCAGAGAAGGGCAACGGAGCTGGGGAAGGGGCTGGAGCAGGAGTCTGGTGAGAAGCAGCTGAGGGACCTGGGCTTGTTGAGCCTCGAGCAAAGGAGGCTCAGGGGAGACCTGGCTCTGACAGCTTCTGACAGGAGGTTGGAGCCAAGGGGGGTTTGTTTCTTTTCCCAGGTGACAAAACTTCTTCACTGAAGGGGTTGTTAAGCAGTGGAACAGCATGTCCAGAGAAGAGGTCCCCATCCCTGGAGGGCTTTAAAAGACTTACAGATGAGGTGCTGAGGAACATGGTTTACTGGTGGGATTGGCAGTGTTAGATTAATGGTTGGACTTGATGATCTTGAAGGTCTTTTCCAACTGAAATGATTCTATGATTTTAGACTCCCATCCATGGCATGTTAGAGATTTTAATTTTCCTGATGCTGAAAGAAGGTGAAATTGTTCCCAGGAGCTGATGTATTCCCAACCTCAGAGTCTTCCACTCCTATGGATTTCTTGTTACTCATCATAAGTTTAATTTCCTCTACACCTTCCCATCTCCCCCTCAAAACTGTCCTGAAAAGTGGCCCTTGTAGGGCATGAGCAGTGGGATGGAGAGTGTGGGTGGGGTGGCATTCAGCAGATAACAGCAGATGTATCCTTCCCAAACATAGAGAAGGAGGCAAATTTTCTGGGTGTATTGAGGAGGAGGGGTGAGGCTACATGGTGCAGATTATGGTCAGCAGTTGTTCCTGTGCCTGGACAGGAGATGAGGAAGCATGGGGTGTCCCTGCTCACTGCAGGGGGGCTGGACTAGATGCCCTTGGAGGTCCCTTCCAGCCCTAGCCATTCTATGATTCTATGACAGAGGCAGTTTGGGTGAACATGCCTTGGTACACTGAGGGGGCATTAGCTCGAGGACCGATGTGTGCTGCAACATGGGCAGCACATGCTCCAAAAGGCACCAGCTGAGCTTATGCCCCTTGATGCAGCTGAGCAAAGGTGGAGATGCAGGAGGTGAAGAAGAGGCAGTAGTGACAGGCTTACAGCTCCCTGTCCAGTGGGACTGACCCCCTCCTGCAAGGACACGCAGCAGGGAGGGATGAAACCCCATTTAAAGATAAACCTGTTATCAAAAGATGAGATTCCTCATTGCAATTCCTTTAGTTCTCTTACACTCAGAGCTGACAGCGAAGGGTCAGCAGCACATATAAAATTTTCAATTCTCGCAGGTTTTGAATCTACGTGGGTTTTTTTCTCTGTCTGAACTGGAAGAAGATTATGAATAAAAGATTAAAATTGGAGGTCTCCAATCATTTAAGAGCAATGCAACAAGCATTTATTCCAGGAACAAGCACGAGTCAAACACCGCTGCATGCATACCAAAAATTAGCAGCAAACTTCAAACAGCACCTAAACAAAAAGCTATGCTCTTTGATGCGACTCTCTGCTGGGGTGTAGGGAGGAGCAAACATGGGGAGCTGGAAATCTCTGGGCTCTGCAGGGTCTTGAGAGCAGAGAAACAATCTCCTTGACTCCAGATGATCCAGAGGAGAGGTGAGTCCCGCCGGGTCCATCGATGCTTTTCCATTGCTGAGCCCTGCTGAGAGGCATTAGCATCGTACGGGAGTTTCTTGTGCAAACAACGGCGCTTTTCAAGAGAGAATGGAGGGATGGGAGGTGGGAAAAGGATGGTGACTAGGACAGATTTGGGCGAACTAGGGTGTGGCTGAGAGACTTGGGAAAGCTGAGACAGGAGGAGGAACTGGGATGAGCGGAGGAGCACAGGGCAGCCAAGGTAGGTCTGAGTGGGGCAGTAGCTGAAATAAGGGTCCAGAGCAAGACACTCCTGGTGTGGAAAAAGGCTTTTCAGAACTAGAGGCAATGACTTATTTGAGGATAAGTTTTGTGAATGGAAAATAAATAATAAATTAATAAATAAAACTAACTCTAGCAAAATTGTTGGCTTCTGTGCTGGCAGAGATGAAAATAGGATGGGATTTGATGGTACATGGCCCTTTCTCTGGTCACGGGCACATTTCTGTGCATGCAAAAACCCACATCCCTTGCTCCTATTGATATCTGCCCTTCCTCCCTGCATTCTTACTTTCCCAGACACTTTGATTCACTTCTGAGTTCATTTCTTTATCAACATTATGATGCTTAATGGAATAGACACAGGTATGGCTTGTGGTTCCCCAGCACAGCTCTCAGGCTTTGCTGGGATAAGAGACATCCAGCCTGAAGTTGTCTTCATGTCCTCAGTGCTGTTCCCTGCCTCAGTTTCCCTTCACAGAATCAGAATCCCAGCATGGTAAGAGTTGGAAGGAGCCTCTGGAGTTCATCTGGTGCCACCCCCCTGCTCCATCCAGCAGGGTCACCCAGAGCAGGGGGCCCAGCCGCGCAGGGTCCAGGTGGGGTGGGAATCTCTCCAGAGAAGGAGACTCCACAACCTCTCTGGGCAGCCTGGGACAGCCTCTGACACCTTCACAGCAAAGGATTTTGTCCTCCTGGTGAGATGGAACCTCACCCATTGCCCCTTTTCCTGTTTCTGAGCACCACTGAAAAGAGTCTGGCCCCAACCTCTTGACACTCAACATTTAGATATTGATCAGCATTGATAAGATCCCTTGTCCTTTCAGAATTCTGCTTCCATGTCTGAGCCAGAAGCTCAGATCTCACCCCTCTACAGCCCACCAGTCCTTTGTCCACACCATATCTGTGCAGGTTCCTCCAGGTATCTGTGTTTGCAGTGCTCTGGGATTAGTTCAGAGAGCCCTGGTGGATGATGGTGGTGTGGGGGGAGGCAGCAGAAGTGCCTGTGATCAGGAGAGGCAGGCAGGACCCCAGCTATGCACAGCAAGAACATGCCACATCTCTGGAGGGGTCTGAGGGGAACGTGCTGCTATGGGACAACCTGATCTGTGAGAAGATGACAGCCCCACCATGACCGTAATGCTGGATGGGACAATCCAGAGGTCCCTTTCACCAGCCCTGCTGGATCCTGTGAAATTTCCAGGTGTTGAAACATCTGTAAGCAGGAGGTCTCATCAATAAATGCTGTAGGTAGAGCACTACCACGTTATGATACAGCTTTCCAGGACATTTACAGGCCTTTCACCTTTTTTATGAGCAAGTTCTTGGCAATGCAGTTGTAGGCAGCATCTCCCCAAGCCTGTGCCTGTCCTGCACCTCTCTCCCCCTCCTGGAGCAGTGATGGGTTTCAGTCAAACATGACAGAGGACAGCAAGCACGGAGGAGCTTGTGCTTCTGCAGGCTTTATGGAAATAGATGATAGCTGGGGGAGTGTGTGATGCAACAGTGCCCCCGCAGACAAGACGGTGGCAGCCTCAGCTTGTGTCTACACATGTCCAGGAGAAGGCATGAGAGAGGGACCTGTGACAGCTCCCTGTAGGCAAAGCTTTGCTTCAAGCTTTTGATGAGCTTTGACACCATCCTGAAGAAAGTGCCCCAAGGCTACTTGTAACCAGTGCGCTCTGGTTTTCCATACTATACCTTTGTCCCGTGCTCCCCTGTCATTGTGTCTTCAGCTGCTCCCTGAAATCATCCCACCACCTCTCCTTTGCCTTCCCGATGGGCCCCCCTGGGCCACTCTCACAGCCTGCTAAGGGCAATGGGCAGGGAGGTGAACCATCCTTGGTGGTGAGGGTGTCTCTTGGTGCTCACAGTGACAGGTTACACCAAATTTCACGACCCTGCCTATGTCCTTTGAACAAGGCAGTGCCTAAGGAGGACAGCTGAGATGGACACAATGCATTGTCTGCAAGAGGATGGTACCACAGAGCTCCTTCCTGGGAAAAGCAGAGGTACAGCCTCTTTGAAATTCCCCGCACACGCATCCCAGGGAGTCGGGGGGGACGGAGGGTGGGGGGGGGGGGCAGTCATTGAGCTGGGGGGAGCCTCGGTTTTTGTTTGCTCTCTGCAGAGAATGCT
>JANIJG010016128.1:0-12386 GCA_024611175.1 Megaceryle torquata
TGCTCCTCTGCGACTCCGCAGCCCCTCTGGGTTATGCGGGGACCCCCACTCGGTGTGTGTGGGGTGGTGACAGGACCACGGTCCCCCCCTGAGCGTGGCGGGCTGCCGGGCCAGCTGGCCGCGTGCACAGCAGATGTCCACCCCGAGCCACCCTCTGCCGCTCCGTCCCCCGGCACCTGGTGCCCACTGGCCATCTGGAGTTGGCCACATCCCCAGAGTCGATGCTCAGCCCTGGCCACCAGCAGCACCCAGCCACCCATCCCGGGGGCTGCCGGGGCCACATTCTGCTCCCCGGTGGTGCTGAGCCAGCCCCAGCCGTTGCCAGGACTGGGGAAGGGGCTTGTGGGTTATTCAGCAGCTGCCGTGACAGCGTTTGGCTGCCTGGGGGAGGGATGAGCCATGCCCAGCCCTGTCCTCCATATCAGGGTGACATCAGGGACAGGGGGTCAGGCCAGATGTGCCATCACAGCTGGGAACGAAACGCCCAGCGCCTGCGGCTGCCTTGGAGCAGCTAAGCACCCCAAAACCCAAGATCTGGGTGCACCTCAGCCCTGCTCTCCCACGCTCCCCCCACCCCAACCCTGGGCTCGCAGGGCTGCTGCAGTGGTCCCCAGGGCACTGGGATGTCCCCAAGCTGTCACCACCACGGTGTGAGCCCCGCAGCCCACGCCGGCAGGAGGGTTTTCCGCTCTCTCCCCCTTCACCCCCCGCCTCACGCAGCTCACTGATTAATTATGGATCCAGCAGAAAGCTTTTATTACATTAGAGTTTACTTGTGGCAACATCCGTATTTATTAAAAAGAAAAAAAAAAAAACAAACCAAGAAAAGGAAAGTAATTACTCTGGTGGTGTAAACACCGCAAACACCCCGGGGTTATGGGGAGCCTGATGCTCAGGATGAGCACTGCAGCTGCTGGTAGCTCCAGTCTGGTGCTCTGTGGTGGGATGGGGGCACTGGGGGCTGCCACCAAAGCACTGCTTAGGGTGAGGATGGAGCTCGGAGAAGGGGAAGCCCGACCAACCCTGTTGGGACACCCCTAGGCTGTGGGCACGGTGTCCCCAGCCCCATCCTGCCCCTGGGGTGTGAGGGGGGACAGGCAGAGCCGGTGCGGGGGTCCCAGAGTGCTGTGGAGAAGGGAGTAGTAAACAAGGTGGAGTGAAACGTTTGATCTCCATCCATCTGCTGGTGTCTAATCTCCCGCCCGCGGCCCCTGCGCCTCGTCTCCTCCCAGCCCCCCTAATCTGCTGCCCGCCGGCCGGCAGAGGGTCAGAGCCAGGGCTGCCGGCCGTGTCCCCCACCCCACACCGCGTGGCACTGGCGCAAGCGGGAGGCCATATGGTGGGAGAAACTGGATTAACCATCCCCATTTTAGGGGTTTAACCCCTGTGCTTCTGCCGCAGTGGCAGGATGGCATGAGTCAGGGGACAGGGTCCCTCTGCCATCCCCCCCTGTGCCTGCATCCCACCCAGCACGAGCATCCGCTGCCCGCACCGGGCTGGCAGGGGATGGGTCTGTTCCCAGGGGGGACGCGATTGCCATCGGGACTCCCCGGGGATGGGAGCAGCTCAGAGACGTTCGGCGTGAAGTGGAGCCGTAAGTGCCTCCTGCATCACGTGGCGAGGATAAGTGCAAAATGGCCCTATTATGATAATTGCGCAAAATTATGATTGATGGAGATTAGCTGCTTATTTGAGGAAATGGCAGGCGCACGTGTGACACGGGCAGGCCGGGGGACAGCCACCAGGGGACGGGGACACGGGCAGAGGGGCACGCCGGGATGGCTCTCAGGGCTCTTCCTACGGCGTGGACTGTCCCAGCCATCCTGGGAGCCGCTGCGTCCCCAGATGGTGGCTCTCAGGCTGGAGCTGGGACATGTCACCGCACAGGGACACCGCGTGACGCATGGTAGGAGGCTGGGATGAGGCCAGTGTGATCCATGCACGCTCCCATCCTGCCCTGTAGAAGGTTCCTGGTGCCTCCTGCCCACCCCATTAAAGGCAACCCCAATTAGGGGGAAAACCTGTTAAACGGTGATGATGGTGGGTCACTCTGTGCCGGTGCCTCAACTGGTGCTCCCAGTGCTGTGCCGTGGGGCTGGGAAGAGGGCGGTGGGGCAGCCCCAGCACCTTTGCTGCTCCCAATAAATGTGGCTCTCAGTAAATGGCTTGTTTTGGGTGAAGCCCAGCAGAGCACTGGGCTGCAGCCTGTCCCCTGCCACCCGCCTGGCCATCCCCACTGATGTTCCTTGTCCTTGGGGTACTGGTGCTGGGAGCACCTGGGCTGAAGCGGATGCTCCTGCCACGCTCCCTCTTCTCCCTCCAAAAAGGCACCAAAAGGGGGAATCTGGAGAGGAGAAGCCAGCGAGGCAGGGATGGCTGCGGTGCTGCCGCCTGCCCAGGATGGAGCCACGGCACCACTGTGCCGCTGGCACCAGGATTTCGGCACAGGCTGGGGACACCACGTTGCACGAGGCCAAGGTGGCCATGCTGAGCGACACACGACCAGAGGGCACCCCAACAAAAATAAAACCACCCACCCATTGTCAGAAGTCCCTCCTCCGCTCTCCCCATCCCAATTTCCTGGGCCCCCCTACCCGGCAGGCGGATGCTGGGTAAGAGGTGTGTCTGCGGGAGCCGCGCTCGCCACGCAGCGTCACCAAGCCGGGCTCCGTTGGCATTCGCCATCCCTGCGATGGGCTCTCCTGGCTGGGCAGGGGGCACGAGTGCAGATGGGCGGCGTTGAGCCTCTCCATGTGACGCCGTCACCGCGGCCACGCTCTCACGTTCTCCGCCAAGGGACGAGGACAACGCCTGGCCGGTCGCGGCAAAGGGAAGGGGCTGCCAGCGGGTCCCTGACCGGTGGGCACACGAAGCCAGCTCCTCTCGATGCCATTTTCCCCTTTTCCTCCCCCCCGTTTGGCTTTTGGCAGCGGAGCCGCGGCGGCGGCTGGGGCGCGCGATGCCGGGGAAGGGCTTGCCAAGCGTCGGCAGCCCCCCGCAGCCCCCCGGCCCCCGTGCCAAGGCTGGTGGCTGGCAGAAGGGCTGCCTGCGCCTGGCGGGGCTCCGTCAGCTGCGGGAGGATCCCTGCGCCGCGCTCGCTGCCAATTTCCCTGCGAGCTGGCACCACAGGCGGCTCCGGAGGCACCGGCGGAGAAGGCTGGGGAGGACGGATTGTGAAAGGGAGAGAGGAAAAAAAAAAAAATAATGGACACATGCCATCGCTGGAGCGGCGAGGCTGTCGCTGCCAAAACGCCAGCAGGCAGCACGGGGCCAAAACCCACCGGCGGCAGAGAGGAGGGTCTGGCAGCCTGGCAGCCCATCCTGGCGCGGGACACATGGAAGACGGGTGGCGCGGCGGAGGCACGGCGTGGCCGAGGCAGGACGGGTAGCAGACGGCGGAGCTGGAGAGGAGCGAGGTATTTGCCTTCGTTTTAAAGGCTCTGTGTGTGCGTGCATGTGTCTGCTGCCGGGGCTGCCCGCGGCCTCCCCGGCTCTCCCACCGCTCTCCTGCCTGCGGCCTGCCCCATGGCGCTGCCGCCCTTCGCTGCCCCTGGCACGGGCAAGTGAGAGCTCTGGGTGCTGCCCAGGTTCGACTGGTGGCTGGAAAGGGAGATTTGCCATCCCCTGGCCGTGCACACGCCGGGGCCAGCGAGGGAGGTTGTGGCTTTGTCTGGTTGGGCTTTGTCTGCCGGCAGCGGTGGTGCCGGGAGCCGCCGGGGTGGCCGCGGTGGAGCGGGGAGGGTGTGAGACAAAGTCCTGCCAGCTGGCACGCAGGAACCGTCCCCTGCTCCTGAACTGGGGCTACCGCAGGGGTGAGGGAGCAGGAGAGGATGGGCAGGGAGCCCTCTGTGGCCACTGCCAGACTGGGGAGGAGGAGGAGGGAAGGGGAAGATCATAGGGCACTGGGGAGAAGTGCTGGGAAGCTCGTGGTCCTGTAGCCACAAGTCGTACGATGCAGGGGTCACGGCCACGGGGTACCGGCTGCAGGGGCTGGGGCTGTGGGTGGGTGTTGAGTGGGAGTGGGGGTGTGGGAGTGTGCTGGGAGCCCTGGGGAGGGAGTTGAGGGGTGCAGGGCAGAGCTGTGGTCTGGCAGCCCCAGTGGTGCCGCATGCTGGTCTGGATTGGTGAGCGTGGTGCTCCTGGAGCCAGTGGTGAATGCTGGTGTGCCAGGAATGCTGCAGCTTCACACGTGGCTCCACCATCCCCCACATGAAGGCAAAGGGCTCTGGCCAAGCCCCAGTCACCAAACCTGGCCAGTGCCAGGGGAAGGAGCCAGCACTGAGGGAAATGGGGATGTTGGCAGTGATGAGCCCCCACACCACCCTGAGTCTTGCCTGCTGCTCTGCCTCCCTGAAGGACTCAGGTTGTGCCGGGGTTGTCCCCTCTGCACCAACACCACCAGAACAAACTTCCCTCAGGGTCCCTGACCCCAGCACCCATCACCTGCAGAAGCCAGGGCGAGAGCTCAGCCTCAGTGACACCTCAGCATCCAGCTTCGAGGACATCGGCATCTCCCTGGGAGGGACATGGAGCAAGGCGAGAGGAGCCATCCTGTCCCATCACATCCCATTCCATGCTCAAGCATCACTGGCTGGTCTGGTCCACACCCAGCTGCCCCTCATCCAGCTCGTGTGTCCTGACTCCGAATCGGTGCAGCTCTGCCCCTTCCTGCATCGGATACGGGGATTAAACGCAGCACCCTGCTTGTGAGGGACAGACCATGCTGCAGCCAGGTCCCCAGAACTTCCCGTGTAGAAGGATAAGAAAAGGTCCCTCCAGCATCCGGACAGCACCATCACAGCCCCTCCACCTCATGCAAACCCCCTGGGGCCACCGTTGACCGGAGGATGAAGCCCCGTTGCCTGCCCCGTGATGCCTGTGGCAGGGTTGGGGTGGGTCAGAAATGATCCCTGTGTCACAGGAGGCTCCCCCCGTCTCCCCCTCTGCCTCGTTTTCCTCCATATTTCACAGTTCCTGCTTCCTGCACAAGGCAGGGGTCTCCAGGGACTCCAGCCAGATGTTCTCTGCAGCACACCACATTGCTTTCCTAATGAAATATTCATGGAGCCTCTCCGCCTTTTGCCATGAAAGCCTCTACAGCTCCCAGCCCTGGAAACGCTGTGCAGGCAGCATTCCTGCAAAGCCACCCACCCGGGGCTCCCGGCCCCCCGCTTCCCATGCCGCTCCTCCTTCTTCATCCTCCTCCTGCAGGCTTCGTCCCCTCTCGCCTTGAGGAGGCATCGCCAAGGGCCACGCGCCTGTGACACGGGTGTCCCTGCGTGGATGTCACCCACCCCGAGGCAGGGTCCGGCAGGGGCTGGGAAGGGTGATGGGTGGGCGCAGAGCTCAGTGTGGGGCACAGAGGATTCTCACCCACCCCCTGCCAAACCCAACATGGGGAGGGCAGAGCCCAAGGCCCCGTTTGCTGGCACGGTCACGGCACTGCCGCCGGCTCCCAGCCAGCCCCCAGCATTAGCAATGCTGTGCACCATAATCCAATTAGGTTGTTTATGCAAACAATCAGGTTTTATGTTTCGGTAAAAAGCTTAAATAACCTTAATCAAAGTGAAAGACCTGAAATTATCACTGGCGGGAGCTGTGGTTTGTTGGGTGACAGACAGGATGCCCTGCCCAGCTCGGGACACCCTGCCCAGCTCGGGATACCCTGCCTAGGGACACCCTGCCCAGGGACACCCTGCCCAACTCGGGACAACCTGCCCAGCTTGGGATACCCTACCCAGCTTGGGACACCCTGCCCAGCTCAGGATACCCTGTTCTGCTTGGGACACCCTGCCCAGCTCAGGATACCCTGCCTAGGGACACCCTGCCCAGCTCGGGACACCCTGCCCAGCTCGGGACACCCTGCCCAGCTCACACCCTCCACCAGCAGCCCCAGGATCTTCTGGGGAGCTCAACACCAAGGGCCATGTGGGAGATGCTTTACTCCAGCCCAGCACTGGTTTGAGCCATCCTGCTGGTGCTGCTGGCACAGGGGTTCCCAGAGCCCTTTGGTGTCATGTCATATGAGCCCCAGGCTGGCCCAGTGTCTGGTGGGTCTGGGGACTGGAATCCCTTTGCTCACAGCATAGTGAGCCTGTGGGAGCCCAGCACACCTTCCTCTTCCTCACCCTCACCCAAAGATGATTCACTGAAGCTCCAGAGGCGTTAATCAGCCAGAGCAATAACCCGAGGGTGCAGGGTGGATGTGGGGGTCAGCAGAAGGGTGCTGGGGTGCAGGTTTTCTGTGCTGGCTGGGGACAAGGGAACACGTCTCTGCCACAGTCACCTCTGGGACTCCCTGCACTTGGCCTTCTGGACCTCTTGTCACCACTGTCCCGTAGGTGTCCCTAAAGGTGGCAACATCCCCCTGCACAGGCCAGGAGAGATGAAGAAGATGCCAGAAGGCAACTGCTCCACACGATACTGCCATCCCACCTCCCATCGCCTGCCGGGGCTGCACTGGCAGCACTGGAGCATCCCAGCACCGGGACCAAAATCTCTGCAGCTCCAGCTCTGGTCAGGCGCAGCAGCACAAGGTGGCAAGAGGGCAGGGGACCGTGCCACGCTGTCCTTGCACCCGCCCCGGGACGGGCATGGCAAAGCTGGCAGCAGAGCTTGCTCTGGAGGGTGGTACCCGCTGGCGCTGCCTCCCGCACACCCTGGGTTTCTGGCGGAGTCATAAGCTATGCACGTAGTGTAGAAATAAAACATGTTCTGCAGAACAAATGATGTTAATTTGCTGAGAGGCTCTGAAGCTGAGTATTAGCGAAATGCCTTGAGGGAGAGAGCGGCAGCTGTGCTGGAATTAATGGCAACGTGCCGAATTAGCACCGCTATGCATCATAGTCAGAGGGAAAAATTAACAGCGAGCGGGGGAAAACAACCCCCTCCGCGCGCCAGCCCAGACCCCGGGGCACGCGGCAGAGCGGAGCCGGCCACGGTGGGTCCCGGTGCCCGTGGGGTGCCCTCGGCCCAGCCTTGCCCAGGTACACGATGGGGAAGCTGCTTGCTCTGAGCCCCCCGGCCTCCTCTGCAAAGATGGATCCTCAAGAGCGCTTGGCATCCCTCTGGGGTGCTCGACAGGGCTCCAGGGTGCTCAGCATCCCTTTGGGATGTCCAACATCCCTTTGGGGAGCTCTACATCCTTCCAGGGTGCTCAGCAACCCTCTGGGATGTCTAACATCACTCCAGGGTGCTCCATATTGCTCTGGGACGCTGAGTATCGCTCCATGGTGCTCAGCATCCCTCTGGACCAAGCCGTGTTGTCGCATCCCACCCCAATCCAAGGCACTTTCTCTCCTAGCGGCTGCAGCCCTGCTGCTCCCCAGTTCCTTCCCCTCCTTTCTGGGGGGCTGTTCATCTCTGTGCCTATTTCTCCCATTTATTCCTGGCTGTTGGGAGCCTCGGGTCTGCAGATCCACATCGATTCCTAACAGCGCAGTTGGCTTCTGGCTCTGCCATCCATCTTCCTTCCCCGCTGCCTTCTGCCCACCACGGCATGCTGCAGCTACTGGGAGCACGCTGCCGAGTGTGCATTACCTTCTAATGGATGGTTCCAGTAAAATCCACACCTCTGATGAATATTTAACACCAGCAACCATCTCTGCTGCCTGGTGGGGGGTTGGTTTGGCTGGTCCCGCTCTGGCTGCCAGGCTAGGGCTGCAGAGCCAGATGTAGGCATGGTGCTGCTGGGTCTCATGGGCTTAGCTCTTGTGTGGCTGAACCAGAGGCTGTGCAGACACCAATGAGCAAGTAGCCCAGTGGAGATGGGCTGCTGACATCCCAAGCTGGTTTCCCCATGAATTCCTCATCACCTCATATGTCCATCTCAGCCACTCACTCCTGGGGTAGAACATCTCCCAGCATAAAACTTCTCCATTTGTCTTGTCACCCTCAGCCTTTTTTCCTGCTTTTCCTCTGCAGATCCCAGGCCCACAGGTTCCACCTTCCTCAGGTGACGAGGCCATGCCGGATGGAGCAGCCCCCAGCCTGGCCCCAGATGCCACCGTGCCCCCAGCCCTGCCGTGGGACAGTCCTGGGGCAGGGGCTCATGCCTGGCTGTGCCGTGGGACACACGATGAGACAGATGTGGATGTGCTGCCGGTCTGGTCCTTGCTGGGATGTGTCAACAACTGCCAGGCACCGAACCCACTGGGATGTGGTGATGAGGGTGGGGACCCCCTTGTGACTCCCCTGCAGCCGTTGGGTTTCAGCATCCCCAGGAGTGAGTCCAGGAGACGGAGGAAGTTTAATCCATCCAAAGGCTTCTCCATCCAAACACCAGTACACGTGGAGCTTTACCAAATGTGCTCAGGCCCTGCTGGCTGCCTCAGGGGACAGGATTCAGCCTGGGGAGGAGAAAAGTGCTCCCACCCACGCTCAGGACTGCAGGAGCATGGAGGATGATGATGTCATCACCCAGTGTGACCTGCATGGACCCAAAATGGGCTGCGCCAGGAGCTGCTCTGCTCACCCAGGGCACCATCAGTCCTGACCCCGACCCTGCTGCCCCATGTCCTGGGGATGCTCAGAGGTGGCTGCCCCATCCCCATCCCGAACTGGGAGCTCTGGGTGCACAGGGCTCAGGTCTACAGCACAGGACCATCCCACCCCTTCATCCCCAGGCTAGGAAATCTTGTAACCTGGCTGGTTTTGGAGCAGGAGGAGGATGCTGCGGGTGCCACGGGTACTGGGGGCACTGGTGCCCAGGCACAGGCAGGGTGACAGAGGCTGCCGGTCACTGCCAGGTTACATCTGCCGGGGCACGCAAGAGTGACTCCAGATGCATTAGAAGTGCCGTGCTCCAATTTCAATTTCATCGTCTCACAATCATTTTCAGGCTCCTCTTAGTGCCACATTAACGAAGCCTGCTCGTTTGAATGCATAATTAGCCCGAGCATTCTACCTCGCTAATTTCGAAGCAAGAGCGGGGGGGCTGGGAGGGGTGGAATTTGCATATTAATTTAGCAGAGGGAGAGAAAAACTGTTTACCACTTGCTTCTTGCTGTTGATCACAGCGGACTTAACTCTTTCCCGGGTGCCATCTGGAGCTGCAGAGCCGGGTGCCCGGCCAGCACATGGGACGGGATGCAAAGGTTACGCTGCAGCAATTAAATCCTCCCCGTGGCACCGCAGCCATCCGGACCACCCTGGTTGCCTGTGCTGCTGGGAGATGACTGGGGGGCACTGGGACTGCAGCTCCTGTGAGCACAGGGCAGACGAAGAGTTGCTGAGGTGGAGGTGTGAGCTCCAAGGTGCCACCCAGCCCTCTTCTGCATGTGGTCCTGGGATGAAAAGTGGCATTGCCAACCAAAGCGGGGTGCCAAGGTGCCATCCTGGGTCTGTCCCTGCTGTCCTTTGGAGCACAGGGATGCCCAACAGCATCACCCCTACTATGAAGGGTGGCCAGGTCCATGCAAAGAGCACCTTGTCACCCTCAGTGTGTCCCCCTCAAGGGGACAGCTCTGTCCCCACATCCCCTTTGCTTTTTAGCCACACTCTGAAGTCACCTGCTCACACAGTGCCATCCCCAACAGCCCTTTGCAACGGGGTGGCTCCCGACAGCGGTGTGCATGGGGTGCCTACAAACACCCTGCACCCACACAGCACCCATGGGAAGCCTCGCTGAGCACCGAAAACTCATTACACACCCCCCCCTACCTCTGTTATCTCCCTTTGTTTGGGAGTCTGTGGGTGTCTAGAGCTGAGGTTGGAGGTAATTTGTCTGTCTCCTGCAGCGGGGCTGTCATCTCGCATCTGCGAACCAGTTCCATTTGCACTGCCGGTAAAAAAAAAAACTCTCGGGTCTGACAGGGAGTAAAAAAAAAAAAAAAAAGAAAGAAAAAAGATAAAATAAATAAATTAAATTTTAAAAATTTCCATGGGCTGATCGCATCAGTGACCACCCTGCAAATATTCTGGGCTTGTCTCATCTGCGACCACCCCCAAATCCAGCTACCCAAGATTTGGGGGTGGTTGCAGATGAGACAAGCCTTATTTTGACCTTTGGATCTGCATTCCTGTCTCACCCAGGCTCCCCAAAAAGGCTTAATCCCCCCCCCTCAAAGAACTCCCACCCTCACCATCCACCTCATCTCGCTGGCTCAGAGCCATCCCAGCACATCACAGTCATTTGGGGACCAGCCTCCATCATTGGCATCCCGCTCAGGCTCCTGCATCCCAGCTGGCACGGAAGGACGCATGAGGGGTTGATCCTTGGCCGTGCTGCCAGGTCGCAGAGCCGAGTGGCCGAGGGGTACCCAGCACGTGGTTATGGGGTCTCTGGGATGGCCGGAGCGATGCCGGAGCTGCCACAGCGTGTGGGGCCGGCTCACAAAGGGTTAACAGTTGATTACAGCCTTTGTCTCTGCATCAGTGTACATAATGCGCCCCGCATTTGCATACTGCAGTGTGCGCTCAATTAAAATGAACTTTTAATTTCTTCTAAGTAAATTACTTCTTCCCGGTACGTGACGCGCACAAATGTCAGAATAATGGGCGAGCTTTAATGAGCTGGGAACGAAGGGCGGGGAGGGGAGCGCTGGGGACCCCGGCCCCCCGGGCTGCTCTGCAGCCTCTCTGCCAGGGGAAAGGATGGATCCTGCCACCTTCTGCCTTCCCTGCTGGGGCCTGGGACATCCCTGCTGCCAGCGTGTCCCCTGGGCAGGGTAGGGGTGCTGACCTCCTTCCCATCACCCCTTCCTGACCATGGCCCTGCAAGGGGCTGAGCTCTCTGGGTGCTGCCCATATCATGTGTGTGGGGACACAGGGACATCAGAGCATCCTGGTGAAGGGCTGAGCTCTCTGGATCTTGCTGATATCCTGGCATCCATGAACCTATGGGGACACGGGGACATTGGAACATCTCAGCAAGGGACTGAGCTCTCCAGATCCTGTCCTCATCCATGTGCACCCCACACCACCCCAAAAAGGCTCCTTGGGGCATCTTCTGCCCAGGATACCCCATGCCCACCCCCAGGACCCCTTTGGGGACGATGCTCAGGGATGGACATGAGGCCCTCCACCCTGACCCTTCCAGCTGCCTCCCGGCCGGGGCCGGGGCCAGTCGCGTGTCCGCGGGGGCCAGATGGCAGGCGAGATTACTGGAATTTGATTTTCAGATAAATCACAAACCTGGATGAGCGAGTGCTGCTCCAGATGCATTATCCGTAATCCCCTGGAAGGGAACCTTTCGGAGGAGACGGTCCTTGTGCCAGCTTGGCAGCAGCTGGGTAATCCCGGCCGGCGGCACGACCCCGCAGAGCCCCGGGGGGATCAGCTGCTCCCTGGCTGCACCACGGTGTGTCACCCGCGCTCGCCGCGACCCACATTTGGTCCCGCTGAGCCCGGCTGGGAGCAGATGGGACCAGATGGAGTCACACCAGGAACACGCGGGCACCGGGACGAGCCCGTGCCCATGGTGCCCATGCCGGGCTGTCGCGCCCGTTCAGCTCAGTGCTGCAGGAGGAGGCTGTGGGGATGCAGGGTGTTCATTGTTGGGCTCTCCTCACCTTGCTTCTCACCATCAATGATGCCCAGAGCATCCCCATGCTGTCTAGAGCTCCTGGTGGTGCAGAGTACACAGAGACCCCCTCTTCGCTCACCCCCACCATGCCAGCCTGTCACCACCAACAGCTCTGCTCAGTTAAGTCCTAAAGATGCACCTCCGCTCATTGCACTGATTAACTGGGATGTGGGAATGACCCCCCAGGCCTGGGCGAGGCAGCTGAGGAAGAGAAGGGAAGGGACAGAGGGGCCACAGCCAGGACCTGGCCCCTGTAGATACAGGGGCTTTCCCACCACCCCTCCCTGGGGTTCTGGTGCTTTGGGCAGGGGGGTGCAAGCACTGGGCTCCCCAGCAGTGCCCAGGGCCATGCTGGGGGCTGTGGCTTGCTCTTGCTCTCTGCTCCAGCCTGGGGCCGTGTTTTGGAGGCACACTGAGCTTTTGGAGGGTTCTCTGTTGGGCATCAGCTTCCCCCAGCCCCAGGGCTGGCTCATCCTCACCTTCAGGTGCAGCTGCTTGCAGCTCCCCTTCTTCTGAAGTGCAGATTCGGGGACCCCCTGGCTTCTGCAAATAAATACAAATTGCAAGTGGTGGGTCCAGCGCAGCCCCCCCAGCCCCCATCTCCCCACACCTCCCAGGGCTGACCCCAATTCCCTGGGTGGTGGCAGTGGGTCGGACCCCCCTCCCCGAGACAGGCCATCCATCACACACCAGGGACAGCAAAACGGGTGACAGTGCATCACAGAGCAGAGAGACCACAACCGGGGAGGCTGCCGATCAATGGGCGCATTAACCTCAGCCTGCACCCCTTCCCTGGGGGCTGGGGGTGGTCGGGGGGGGGGGCAGTGGATATTTCTCTGTGGCTCCCAAAGGGAGAGGGGAG